>BJBW01007371.1:5588-49287 GCA_004320125.1 Scolopax mira | reverse complement strand
GTTCTTCAGCTGCCTCTTCTACAGCTGGGTTTTGATGTGGCCCTTCCAAGATTACTCTTCCCCTTCCCCTGCTGGGTCTCCCTGCCAGCAGGCTGGTACCATTGAACATTTTTGCAGCACAGAAAGGCCCGGATCCTGTGGGATCCTCGCCTGTTGTGAACAGGATGGGATTAGGATAGATGGAGTGCTTGAGAAATGTACCATTTGCTGCAGTTTATTTTAGGTCGGGGGCACGGCGGGCAGGTTTGTCAGCTCTTACAACAAATTCTGGTGTGAAACGATCTCAAAATCGGGTTCATGCACTAAATTTAAGAGAACTCTGAACCTTTAGAAGCAAAATGGTTTTGCAGTTGTTTCCTTCTGATGGATGGCTGGGGCCTTGTTGTCCTATTTATAAAACATTTAATCCAGCAGCTACCTAACTCTGCGGAACAGAGTTTCTGGCCAGAATCTGCTCCCCCCCCCGCCTCTTCTGCTGCATTTATTTTGCGTAAACATTCGATTCATTCTTGATTCTCTTTCGAGTGCAGATACTGTGTGCAAGCCTGATTCCTGAAGGGTCTGCTAGTATGGATTTTTTTTGCCCTTGAATGGCAACCTCCTGCCTATTTTTAGATGCGTTACTGAAGCAAAGGGAAAGGAGAACTTTGTCATTGCAGAATCTCCGCGGGGACTGCCAGAAACTGCCTGCAGCTGTGTGTGGCAGGAACAGTGTTTTTCTTGTGACATCCTGTCCCTAAACACATGTTGTTAGCAGGGGACTGATACAAATTTTTGGTGATGGTGGCCTCGCAATCTGATGCAGTTGGCGCAGTTTCCATGAAAGTGGGTCCTGTTTAATTTTTTCCCTAGAACCCCTGGGAAATTAAAAATGATCAAAATGTCCTCAGCAGTGCTGCATGTGCAGCACAACTCACTCTTTGCAGCACTGTACAAACCTCAGTAAACCCTGCTTCCCTCCTCCACGGGGACTTCCTCACAGGTAGGGGCACTGCAGCTCCAAAGGTTAAACAACCTGACAGCTGGAAAGCTTCCCCTGGGCCACCAGAGCTTTGGGGGACGAGGTTAGGGCCTGGGATATATTTTTCTGGTAGTTTTACTCCCTCCCCTTCGCACCACATCCCTTGGGATCAGGTGGGTTGGTAAATGCACAGATCCTTTCCTTGCATACTGCAGCTGTGCTTGCAGCCGTGGCGTGCTCCGGTAGGTGACACAGCCTGTCCCATCACTGCCACCTGATGCTGTCCCCACAGGGATGCCAGATGACCAGAGGGAAGGTTTGCAGGAGGAGCTCATTGATATTATCCTCCACGTCCTCAAGCGCAACCCCCAGCTGCACTACTACCAGGGCTACCATGACATCGTGGTCACCTTCCTCCTGGTGGTGGGGGACAGACTGGCCACGGCTCTGGTGGAAAAGCTCTCCACGCATCATCTCAGGTACTCAACGGGCTCAGCTGGGAGGAAGGAGCTGACTGTGTGCCCTCAAGCTGTGGGGACACCTGTGCAGATGGGGCTGAGCTAGAAGGGGAGCCTGGAAGGCAGAGCCTCATGTCACGTCCATGCCCAGAGGGCTGCTGTGAGAGAGAGCAGCGTGACCACACGATAGCACGTGGCTTTGCAGCGAGTTGTGCTCTGGGGAAGGGATAATTGAAGGCTGTCAGTTAATTTGTAGCATCTCTTGAAGTTGAAAAAGCCAATGCACATGCATTATTCATATTCTCTGTCTGTCTCTGCTGTCAGAGCCTCTGTGGCTGCTCTTGGGGGCTGGCTCAGGACCATGCCTCACACAGCCCTGGGCAGCATGGTCTGCACTGCCAGTGTCCTGAGCCCCAAGTCAAATGACTCTCCTGTTTGTGGGCTGAAGTGAGAACAGGCCTTCAGCTGGGGAGTGGTTTGGGGGGATTCTCCCTCCTCTCCCAGATGGGGAGTTAGTTTGTAGATACTGAAAAGGTTTTTACGGTTCATGCCTGCACTACAGCAAAATAAGAAGTGTCAGCTGACACCAGCGTGATCTGGCTCTGGGTTTTCTGTGCAGATTAGCCCTGTGTGTCCCAGATAGGTAGGAAGTGGGTTGTGTCAAATAGAATTCCTTGGGGCTGGGGGCCACCCTGCCAGCAAAGCTGTTTATTACAAGTACGTTTATTTGCCTTCTGGTTGCCTCCCTGGAGGGAGAGCTCTCTGACGTGGTTGCTTGACAGAGTGTCTCTTCTATCTTTCCTCAGGGATTTTATGGACCCAACGATGGATAATACCAAGCACATTTTGAATTACCTGATGCCCATCATAGACCAAGTGAACCCTGAGGTGCATGACTTCATGCAGAGGTACACATAGCTCTCCCCTGCCACTCTCATGTTACTGTTCATGGGGCTGGTCACCAGCCTGTCCCCAGCAACACAGAGGCTTATTCAGAGTGAGTCAACACATCCCACAGCTAACGGTGACAGTCCAAAGCCATGTGTCACTCTCTCTGAGCAGACCCTCAAGCTGCCTATCTCGAGGAGGTTTAAATGGTGTCATCTTCACCCCAGGGGTGTGCAGTCCGTATTGGAAAGGCTGGGGAGTTGCAGACAGCATCATGCAAAGCTGCCACAACTGCTTCACCTGCCCAGTTTTGTGGCGCTGTTGCCTCGCTGTAGTTTGTTGCTAGCTCTGGGGATAATTCCCAGGTTGTGCAATAGGCACACACGAGTGTAGTGCAGGGAGAATAAAGCAGAAGCAGGAAAGTAAGTGGGAAAGTTCAGTCCAGAGTCCTTTTCTGGCCAAGTGTGTCTGTCTTCAGTTACCGGTCTTGACTACAAACTCCCAGAAGCAAATAAACCCACAACTGAAAAGGAATCTGAGAAGCTGAATGTGCTGTGGGACTTCAGGTATCCTCAGGTCAATGTGCCAGTGACGTGGTACATCACACGTGTAGGTTCTCCTGAAAGCAGACCATTTGGACCTAAACTGTGGACCCTACTGGGTATGAAACAAGCAGTACTTTGCCTTGTGGTTGTAGCAGAGGTTCATGGATCTGGCCTGAGCTCTGATTGCTCTGCCCATAGCCAGATCTGTCTCCCCTCCCAGGTGTGGGGGTGGTGGTGCAGGAATTGCCCAGGAACATTTCAGTGCTGTTTCCACGCTGATCTAACAGCACTTTCTCTCTGTGCAGTGCGGAGGTGGGAACCATCTTTGCTCTCAGCTGGCTGATCACCTGGTTCGGGCACGTTTTGTCTGACTTCAGGCACGTTGTGCGATTATATGACTTCTTCCTGGCTTGTCATCCACTGATGCCCATTTATTTTGCTGCTGTGGTAGGTATTGGCCAGAGGTGGTAGACAGGGTTAACCATTGTGAGGTGGGGTAGTTTGGGGCTGCCAAGCCCTGTCCCCAGCTGCACCCCACTCTGCACGGGACCTCATGGCCAGCAATCCTGGCATCCAGGATTGCTCAGGGCAATGTAGAGGTGTGCAGATCTGCAGGCTCTTCCAGTTCAGTGCTGTAGAGGCAGCATGACCTGGTGTTTTTCTTTGCTTTCATGTGCTGGCCCTGCTGGTGGGCACTTGTTTGGGTCCTGGGGAACCTGGCTGGCTGGGGGCAGCCCTACACTGCGCGTCCATCTGCCCTTTCTCCTATGGGGGGTCCAAATAAATCTCTGGGGACAAGCTGCAGAGTCAAGCCCTGCGAGGTTCTGCCCGCATCTCTGACCTGCCAGTAGCAGGCTCTGCTTGGAAGACAGACATAACTAACCAGAAAGGGGCTTTCCATGTCCTCAGAGTCTTGGGAAGGGTTTGGCTTTTCTCTTCCCGGACAGGGAGTGCTTCACTCCAGCGTGTCCCCTTGAGGAAGGGCAGGTCTTTCAGCCAGAAGTGAAATGTTTTTCTCTTCTGGCTCTGAAGCGAGTGCTCGCCAGTGACAGGGAGTCACCCAGCTGTCCTCAGTGCTCTCACTCCTCTCTGCAGATCGTGCTGCACCGGGAGCAGGAAGTTCTGGACTGCGAGTGCGACATGGCGTCTGTCCACCATCTCCTGTCCCAGATCCCACAGGACCTTCCTTATGAGACTCTGATCAGCAGAGCTGGGGATCTTTTTGTCCAGTTCCCACCATCTGAACTTGCCAGGGAGGCAGCTCAGCAGCAGGCTGAACGGTGAGTGTGGGGCAGCCCGTGTGTTTGGTACATCCCTCCTGCTAGGTCTTGCTTCCTCAGGAAGGTCTTCCTCCCTGGCAGGAGGCTGGTCCCGAAGGCGAGCCAGGGCCGTTCCTTGACCAGTTTCTTCTCTTGCAGAACTGCGGCTTCCACTTTTAAGGACTTTGAGTTGGCGTCAGTGCAGCAGAGACCAGACACTGTGTTGAGGCAGCGCTTCAGGGAGCGGCCCCGAGGCGAGGAACGGACAAAATCCATCTTGACAAAGCCAAGGACCAACCGCTTTGTCAAACTGGCGGTGATGGGGCTGACGGTGGCACTGGGAGCAGCTGCCCTGGCCGTGGTGAAGAGTGCCCTGGAGTGGGCACCCAAGTTTGAACTCCAGATTTTTCCCTAAAGCCAGAGGAAGGGCCTTCCCTGTCGCCGCTGTCCTTCCCTAGCAGGAAGGAGTGATTTTTATTTTTTTTTTGATGAAAGGACATGTCCGGAAACAATCTCTCTGAAGATTATTTTCTATTCTTGCTGCGTCCTGTGACGCCTTTGGCCTTTGCAACAGAGATTGATGGGAGCCAGCCCAGCAGGATTGTTCCCCACACCGATGCTCACCTTGTTCTCTCCTCCTTGTGCAGGGGTGAGCAAACGGGCCACCATCTCATGAAGAACTGGAGGTATGGACAAGTCAGGCTCCTCAGGTGACTGTATGAGTGGAGAACTGTGCGTGGGCTATACTGAAACGATGCCATGTTCTTTCTTAGGGTTAATTAGTGTGAGTGAGGGCAAATCCTCACGTGGAGGAAAGCGACACAGCAGGGCTTGGCCTGCGTGTGTGTGTGTGTGTGTGTGTGGGGACGAGGGGCTGTTACACTCCTGAGGAGCAGGGGAGCCCTCTGGCTCTGAGTCTCTCCTGTCTGTGGGCTGCCAGCAACCCTGCCATCTGCTTTCAGCTTAGCTGGTGGCCTGACCCTTCCCTTTCCTATAGGCAACCTCTGAGGAGAGCCAGACCTGTCACAGACCCCTGCCAGCACCCTGCCATGAGGTTGCTTCCAGCCTGTAATACTCCCTGACTCCTTTTGCTTCTTCGTCCTTGCAGCCTGATCTGTTTATGGGAGAAGGGCAGGGGACAGCAGCAGACCCCTGGGACTGCTGGAGGGAGCTTAGCTCTCAGTCACTGGGGCTCCTTCGGTGGCAGTAGCAGGATCATAACTCAGGTCAATGAGGTGAAAGACAAGTGTTGCTCACCCTGCCCGAGGTATGTGCTGTCACGTGCCATCACACAAGAGTTAGTGACACCAGAAACACCTGTAGAAGACTTTTTCATCCCTGGAAGCAGGCTCTGAAGCAGAGAAAGGTGTTTTTGTTCCACTTTGAGAAACGGTCTGCACAGGACAGATGCCATTGTGGTAGGAAATCTGTCTTAAATCTCCCCCGTGAGCTGATCAGCCTTCAGTGTCCTCCCTTGGAATAACCCAAGTGAGGGAGTTTCCTGGAAAGGCCACCCCCCACCCCTGCATAGCTCCCATTTCCCCACCCAGTGAACAGTCTGAATGCTCCCTGCCCTCCAAGCTAAGCAGTCAATCCTTCCAGACAACTCGGTGTCTCACTGAGACAAAGCCAATAGACATTATATGCCTCTACCTCTCCCCTGAGCTGCTAAACCTCCCGCAAGTGCCCTTACCTGTCCCTTACCTGTCCCTTACCTGTCCCTTACAGCTCCCGCCCCACTCCCCTGCTGTTGCTGTGTTGTGCCCAAAGCCATCTGTGCCGTGCCCAGGGGCTGCACACCTGAAAGTTGGGTGTTGGTTGAAGGGTTACAGATTTCGGGATAGAGAAGAAAACTCATGCCCCGCAAAGCTCAGCCCCCTCCTCTCCCAACCCCCTGCTTGGCAGTTCTTAACCACCTCTTGGGTAGGTTCTAGGTTGCCCTGTGGTGCCCTCAGTCTTGGAGGAGCCTTTTTGACCCTTGGGCTGACCAGAGGACACGTGGGCAGTCATCACACCTGACCATATGGAAACCAGTGTTTCCATAATGCTCTGAGCAGAGGAGTTTCCTCCCCCCTGGTGAGAGTCGGGGTCTTGCTCAGGGGTCTCCTCTCCCAGTGTGACTAAAGGCAGAACCAGTTTCTGGGCCCTCAGCACCTGCCTGGGGCACAGCAGGGTGGGACGAAGAGCTGGGTGACTTAGCACTTTAGAAATTTGTGGTGCAGGAGAGTCTGTGGTGGCTGTGGTGACCTGGGGCTGCTGCTGGAGGTCCTGGGGACCCCTCCGTACACTCCCCCACTGCCCTGAAGGAGGGGATGGCTGGAGCCCCCACCCCATGGGGAAGCCCCTGTGCCCCCAACTCTCTGGCCATGATGCACTTTAGTTCTTGTGTTGTCCCCAGGGGAGGAAGGTCCTGGGAGGAGGCGGTTGCTGTGGGTGCTTCAGTTACTCTGTACAAAGACTTATACATACCCCTGTAAATGCAGATTTGTACAAACCCTATAACTGTAAAATAAACAGTTACTTAACACACTTCCTTCCCTTCCCCTGTGCTGGCAGGGGCCGGGGATGCCAGATCTGCTCTGGTGGCACCGCGTGGCCTGGCACTGGCACGTCCCCTCAGTAGCCAAGCCAGCTCTGTGGTCATTGACCCACGTGGCCTCGTGCCCGGTGGCCCCCGTGGGAAGAGGAGGAGGAGGAGAGGAGCCAAACGGTGCTCGCGTGCCCCTCTCTCCTTCCATCTGCCCCCCTTTGGTTTGATGCCAGGACTTGGCACGTGCTGTCGGTTCTCCGTGCTGTGTGTGTGTGTGTCCCCACCCCTGGCATCAGCGGCACGGTGGGCAGAGCAGGGCTGTAAATAGCCTGATTTCCCAGCCCCTTTTGCACCTCGGGCCGGGTGCCCACCTGCCGGGAGGAGATCCCCGGGCACAGCCAGGGCACGGTGCCATCTCTGCTTTCCCCCTGCAGCCTCCGGCAGCCGGGCACGTTCCCATGAGCCTTCCCCAGGCTGGGAAGGGGCCTTGTGGGCCGCAGGGGGCTGGCGGCTGTATTTACCACATCAGGCCAGGGCTATTTTTAGTTTCCTGTGGCTTCCTCGCTGAGAGCAATTTATTTTTTTTTTTCTCCAAGCCCTTTGGGAGGAGCCTGCAGGGTGTGTGTGGGGGGGGTGTTTTGGGGGCTCAGCAGGGTGGAGAGCGAGCAGGGCTGAGGTTTTACAGTGACGGGAGGCTCAGAGCCAAGGGCTTTTGTTGCTGGGAGAAGATGATGCCCAGCTCTGGCTGCCAGGGTGCCCTGGCTGGAGCCTGGACAGCGAGTCCATCACCAGTGGAGGGGCTAAACAACCCATCAAGAGTCCCTCTTCTGCTGGCGCAGAGGGATGGTCAGAGCCCTTGGGGACTCAGCAGAGAGACTCAGCCCACAGGGAGACATCACACGTCTTTTATTTACCCCAAAAGAGCAAAACCAGGGCAATGGTGGTGTGTGTGAATCCCAGGGGCTGTAGGGGGGGTGCAGCCTGGCATGGGCTGGGTGTGCAGGCCGGGCACAACTCCAGCAGGATGTACAGCCTGGTGACCACCGTGGCCAGCAATCTGGGGTCACCACACACAGGGGTGGCACATGGGGCTGTGGGCACAGGGGGCTTTGGCCTTGCCAGTGCTCTTCCAGATGCTTCCTCCGGGCTGGATCCAGGCTCCTCTCCCGTCAGGTCACTCTCTGCTGTGGCTGATGCCACTGTGAGCCCAATTGCCAACATTCTGGCCTGGCCCAGCTCCCCTGCCTCCCTGCCCCACCACCCTCCCTGTGCATGACCCCAGCACCCCACGAAGGCATGGAGACAGGCCCTTCTCCCACTCTCCATCCCCCCTGGCCCCCACTCTGCTGTGCTTGATCCTGGTTGGCATTATCAAGTCTGGCCCAGGGTGACCGGAGGAGCTGCCAGATGCCACCAGCTCATCCATGGCATGGTCATGCTCTGGTCCTGTGCTGTAGGATGCAGTGTGGGGGACATGCCAGCGTGCCAGGCCAAGGCTGTGCTGGCCCACTGGAGCAGCTTGGCTTTCTTGAGGACGCAGGGCCAAGCTGGGGGAACGGGAAGCAAGAGTTTGGGGCCCTGACACCCCCATGGTGCCCGCTACAGCTGGCCTGTGCCAGCAGTGGGTGGGTGCCCCCGGGGTCCTGCACACCAGGGATGCTGGGTGTGCTGCACAACGCCTCCCTATCCCTATACATGGGTTGTTGGGGGGGTTGGGTGGTGGTGGTGCAAGGCCCTGGCAGGTCCTGGCCTCAAGATGTGGGACAGGAGCCTTATAGGGGAGTGTGGGCAGCCCCTGGGCAAGTGGCAGGGACAACTCCAGGTGGTCCCTGCTCCCAGAGTGATGCTGGTCCCCAGGCATGGCCCATCATGCAGCAAGGACCCTCCCACTGAGACACAGCAGCACCCCGGGGTGTCTCAGGGGAGCTGAGATGTTGGTGGTCAGGGCAGATGGTACACAGGGCTGCGCTGGGCTGGCAGGAGAGGGCACACAGAGCCATGTGTCCCCTGGGTGCCCACCGCTGTGCTCAGCCACCATCAATGGCTTCAGCAGCCTCCCCCCAGGGAAACTGGGCCTGAATGGTTTCATTCCCAGGTTCTGATCCAATTTCACAACCAATGAGGTGCTGCTGGTGGCGGGGGCTGGTGGTGGCCGCCGTGACAAACCTGGCACTCGCGGGGTTTGTGGCACAGCCACCAAGCCACCAGCGAAGGGATCCCCACAGCATCTTTACCGAGTGGCTGCAGCTGCAGAAGTGGGACTGAGGGGGGGGGGACACACAGCGGGATGCTTGCCACAAACCAGGTCCAGGTGGCCCAGCCAGCATGTCTTGCCCCATGCCGGGCACCTCCCCAGCCTCAGGTGTCACTCCAGGGGCTGGACGCCGTGAAGGTGGGAGATGCCAAAGGGCACCGCCGTCCCCGGGAGGGGGAAGGTGACGGGGGTAGGCATCGGGGGGCTGCCACGCAGGATGGGGGAGAGCTGCTGCTCCTCTTCCCGGGGGCGGCGCAGGGCCAGCGTGCAGGAGAGGAGCCCCACGGTGCCCAGCACCCCAGCTGCCACACACAGCGCCGTGCCCACCAAACGGCACGTCCCCAGCGCGTGGTTGTACCGCACCGCCCGCACGTCCAGCACCACGAACTCCTCCTCCCCGATCCCCTCCAGCTTCGGGGGCACCAGGGAGCCTGTGGCCAGCGCGGCGGCCCCCACAAGCAGGAACAGGGTCCCCGTGGAGAGGCTCACCTGGGGACAGGGGGGGCAGGTTGTCACACACATCCCCCCCCAAGTGTCATGGCAGGATGCACCCCATGCAGGATGAGGGCAGGGGGGTGCATCTCTGGGGGAAACGGGGTATTGGGGGTCTCTTACCTTCCAGATAAGGGGGGCCCAAGCTCCGTGTGGTGAGGACCCGTCCCTGTCCCCATCGGGGCTGCCCCCGGCACAGTCCTCGTAGAAGAGGTGGAGGTAGGAGCGGACCCCGTACCCCTTCCCCTGCGCCACGCTGGGCCCGCGGCTGCAGCTGCAATCGGGCTCACGGGTGGGCATCGGGCCTGGGGGGCACAGGATGGGCCATGGGGAGGGCGACAGGACCCACAGCAAGCCCCCATGGGGGTGAGTGCGCTCCTGCCCTTGCCCCCCGGGGTGTGGGGCAGGGAACGGGACGCAGCGATGGATGCACCCCCCCCGTGCAGGGACCATTGCCTGTTTTGGGGAGCACCAAGAGGGACCTCAAGAGCTTCACCCCCCTTAACCCATCCTGTCCCGGGCCAGATCCAGCCCCAGCACAGCCCCGCCGTCGCGGTGGCAGGATCAGGCCCGACATCAGGCCATCAGCAGCCACCCAATCGCCGGCGATGGGGAAGGAGGGGCGGCGGCGGGGAGGGATGCGGGGCCCGCTGGCTTGCGGGGGACACTGGAACACGGCCACCACATTGCGGGGACAAGGCCAGCGCCTCCCCTCCCCTGCCGCCCGCCCAGGGATGGGGCATTGCCATGGGAACTGCTCAGGGCAGCCCCGCAGCCTGGCGGGGGGGGTGTGGGGGGGATGCAAGTGGAAATGTCATCCCGGAGGCGGGGGGGGGGGACGACCGGGACCCTTTCGGTGCCAGCCCCGGCGCTGAACAAAGCCCTGAGTCAGAGATGCCTCCCGGGGGGGAACATCCCGCCCTGAGGGACCAGGGACACTCTTGTCCCTCCATCCCTTCTTGCCTGCAGGGATCTGGGGGAGGAGGGGGGGGACACAGCCTGGTGCTGCTGAAGTTTGAGGGGGAGGATCACCCCGGAGACCACACCGGTGCACCCATGGTGGCCATCACTCTGTTCCCCCCAGGTTGCCCTCATCCTGCATCCCCTCCGTGTCCCCACACAGGCTCGCCCCTGCCCACATCCCTGCCTGCTCCCCACTTACCTCTGAGGGGGGGGCACAGCCCTTAGAACATCCTTCTCTGACCCGGTGCTGTCACCAACAGCGGTTCCTCTGCTGTCCCTCTGTCGGGGAAGGCACCGTCCACGGGTGGGCAACCAGCTTCACCGTCTTCCTCCGGGGGGGTCGTGGGGTGGGAAGGGTAGGGGGGCGGGGGGCTGTGCTGGGATGGAGGGGAGTGGGCAGAGGGGGGTCCCTGCTGTGAGACTGGGAGTCACTGGTGCCTGCGGAGCTGGTGACACGCTGCGTGCAGCTGCCGTGGGTGAGTCACAGCCTGTGCGGGCACGTGCCTGCGTGGGCAGCGCCAGGCACCGGGCACCAGGGTGGTGGCCCCGGCCCACGGTGAGGTCAGGGGGGGCAGCGGCGATGGCTGGTGAGCTGGGACCATGGCAGGAGCAGACCCACAGGCCTCCCTGCTCCTTGCCGAGCCAGGTGGCATCCTTGACCACTGGCCTGGTCCCATGGTTGGGGGACACTGTGCCACCCTGCCGGGACATCTCTGTCCCCATGGCTTAGGGATTGTGGCCAGGACACCACTGATGGGTGCTGTCCCTGCTTCAGGATTGTGGCCAGGATGGTGCTGGGTGCTGTCCCAGAGCAGGTGAAGCCCTTTGCTCCCATGGGGCTGGGGTCACAGCAGCACGGACACCCCCCAGGCACCCCCACCCCCAAGCACAGCCTGGTCCCCAACATGGCCCTGGTCTCAGGGCAGGGGCTGGTGCGGTGGGAGGGGCCAGTGGTACCCAGGGATGCTCTGGGCTCCCCTTGTTGCCATGGCAACAGCGCGGGTAGGGGGAAGGGGGGAGTGACGCAAGCAGCGCATGCCCCCTATGCCCCCCCCCCCTCAAACCTTCCTGTGGGGCCGGATTAGCGCCCCAACACCCCCACTCTGGTCTCTCTGGGGCTGATCCCCACCACGGGTGGAGGTGACGGTGTATGTGCAGCACAGCACAAGTGTGCACGGACCACACGCGTGCATTGCACGTGCATGTGCACACACACTCATTCACACACGCACTGCACGCCAAGCAGGTGCTTACACACACGCAGGGGGATACACACACACACACACCCCCCCCAGCAGCGTGGCACTGCTCCCTCGGGACATCCAGCCTGCTCTGGCTGAAGAGGGTGAACCCTCTTCAGGGGGTGCCAGTGTCCCCCTGGAGAGGGTGGGGGGACCCCCCAGAAACAGCCTGTGTGGGAGCCCATGGAGCCAGGGCTCAGGGTGGGAGTCTGGGGGCTGGTGTGGGAGCAGAGGGTCTGGGTGGGAGCAGAGGGTCAGGGCGGATCTATGGTGGATCAAGGTGGGAGCTGGCTGCTGGGGACCCCACATCCTCTTGGAACCCCCATATTCCCTGGGGATCCCCCATCCCCATGGGAGGAGGAGCGAGGCGGCGCAGGAGGAGCCGGAGCCGTGGGCTGCAGAGACCAACACACTTTATTCCATAATCACAACAGTCAGGATAACCATTAGCCAAAACTCCCACGGAGCCGGCCACGTTGCACACCCCCCCCCCCCAAAAAAAACCCCAGGACGGGATGGGGACCAGGGTTGCCCCTCGGCTAAAAGCCTATTTCTCCAAGACAACAGATACAGGAACCCTTCACTAACACGACACTACAAAGGTGACCCCGAGCGCTGGTGCCCTTCCGCAGGCTGCGCCGGGGCCCCGCCGGCTCCGGGGACCCCCAGCCCATTTGGCCACCGCCGGGGCAGCTTCTTCCTGAGAGAGGTTTGGTTTATTTTTATTATTCATTTTATTATTATTCTTCATTCTTCATTATTATTATTATTATTATTATTATTATTCGCTTTGTCTCTAGTGATGACGGGATGTCGCACGCGCACGCACACACGCTCGCACACGCATGCCAGCCAGCACCGGGCAGCGGGGAGGCGGGGGGGCGCAGCGGGAGGGGGGCCACACGCTGGGGGGAGGGGGGGGGGGGGGGGGGAGGAGGGGGGTCTCTAAGCACTACAACCACACGGCACAGAAAAATCCATCACTGTCCACAACGGTTCTTCCCCCAACAAACACACCCAGCGAGTCTCGAGGAAGGGGCAGGATTTGGGGGGGGGGGGGGGGGGGGGGGGGGGGGGGGGGGACGGGGACGAAGCGGATGGTGTTGTGCTTGTGGCCAGGGCAGGGGGGGGGTGTGTGTCGGGGAGGGGGGACACACACACACGACCCCAGCTCTGGCTCTGGTTCTGGTGCTGACCCAGAACCTGCTCCTGAGGAAAACGTTTCGCCTGAAAGTCCGTGGAGGGAACCCCCCCAGCCCTCCGGTGATGCGCGGCACGCGGGGGGACCACCGGGACTCTGGGCCACCCCCTTCCCCCCCCAGCTGGGAACAGGAGATGCAGCCCCGAGACTGGTGAAGCACACATATGATGCGAGACCCTCACCGTGGCCTCGGGCCCTAGCAGGACATGAGGGCTTTGGCTTCCCCACGGAGGGGGATGGAGGGAGGGTGGGTGGCCGGTGGCCTCGGCACCTTTGCCGAGCGCTTCTGGCCACGGCGTGTGGGGCGGCCACACACCCCGAGAAGGCACCGAGGTGCTGTGCGCGTTGGCGAGCCCCGGGGGGGCCGCAGGACCCCACGGGAACCCCAAATCCATGGGAGGGGGGGTTTGGGGTGCTCCTGGCGTGGGGCTGCCCCGGGGGTGGGAAAGCAGAGCCTCCCCGGGCCGGCGGCGAGGCAGGAGCAGGCTGCCAGCATCACGGCTGGCCCGGCGTTTATTTGGCTTATTTGGGTCTGGGGGAACAGCCTGGGGGGGTGAGGGGGGGAGGGAGAGAGGGGAGGTGTGGGGAGTGTGTGCAGGGACGGGGACGCGCTCTATAACGGGGAACACGTGTCTGATGCGTGACACCCGCCTGCCTCCGCAGGCCGGCACCCGCACCGGGGCTACGGAAACACCGCGGCTTAACGCAATGCCCACACGCACACACACACGCACACGCACACACACACGCACAGCTACCGCTACACACCGACACATCTACAATGCTGATGGCTCCCCCTGTCAGGGAGACGCCTCGAGGGGACCCTCGGGCCACCCAGGGAAGGGGCTGGGAGACATCGAGCATCCCTGCGCGAAGGGCACCGGGGGTCACACCTCTCCCGGCACCGCGGTGCCTCCCCAGGGCTGAGCCAGGGCCACCGGCACCTCTGGCAGGTGGTCCCTGCCTCTAAGCCCCCCTGGGGGGATGCCAGGGCCCAGGGCTGGGGGGCAATGCCCTTCCCCTGGTGGCAGCTCCATGCAGCCCCACAAGAAGAAGCAGGCATGGGGCAGCCTGCGACCAGAGGAACCGGTAGCCCCAAAAGAGGGAGGCAGAGGCCTGGGGAGCAGGTGCCCCAGAGCCCCCAGCACCCCCCTGCACGGGAGGGGTCAGAGGGGCTCTCACACACCCAGAGCCCCTGGGGAATCAGGGACATGGGGGAACCTCAGAGGCTGCTTGAAGCAGCGGTCCCTGCCGAGCCCAGCCCCTGCCGTGGCCTCATCCCCAGGGCTGGCAGCTCGGGGGTGGCAGGGCTTCCCCACCGACACCCCACACAGCACAGCCACACCTGAGAGCAGCCCCTGCCCCACAAATACAGCCTGCGGCGGCCGCCCAGCCCCACTGCAGCCACGTGCTCCCCGTGGCAGCAGGAGGAGGAGGCAGCTCGTTGCAGGAAGGAGCCATTAGGAAAAGCAAAGAAAAAAACCCTGGCTGGAGGAGTCGGGAAGCTCCTTTGGCAGCGCTCCTCCGGGAAGCCCCTGCTCTTGGCAGCGGGACATGGCGTGGATGAGCACGGCGCCGGAGCATCGCCCACACACCCTGTGCCCACCGGCATCAGCTGCTGCTGCTTCAGGCTCCGTTTGGGTGGTTGCTTAAGGCAGATTTCCCTCAGCATCCCTTCCCTCCCCGTCACCCCGCCGGCGGCGGCGCCCATCATGGCTGGCCACGGTGGGACCCGGTTCCGCTGTCTGAGGAAATGGGAGCGGGTGGTCTCACGTGGGCACCGGTTCCCAAAGCTAAAATGGGGGGTGGGGGGGTGTGTGGGGGGGTGGCTGTGCTCCGGGAAAGGCTCGTCCCTGCTGGGTTTCGGGGTGCGCAGCCGCCTCTGCGCGGCGGGAGGAACAACACAGCCTCCCGCGGCCACGTGCGGATCACGTGCGCGCAACTTTGGCTCTTCCCAAAGTCAGCGGCCGCCAGGAAAGAGCCAGTCCCGTGGGACACCGAACCCCCAAAGCCTGGAGACAACCCCCCCCTTAAAAAAACAGGGATGTCGAGGAGGGAGGGCTCCACGTGGCTCTCTCACCCCCCGGGACGTGGCGCAGCTGGGGATGCCTCCCCCAAGGGCTGCGAGGAGGAAGAGGAGAAAATTGAAGATGTGGTTTAAAATGCAGTCAAAAAGCAAAAGGAATTGGCCATTCCCTGAGGAATGGGCATGGCAGGACGGGCACCGGGAGCCGGGGGTTGGTGTGGGTGCTCCCGGAGAACAGGAGGGAACACGGGGCAGCGGCCGGGAGCAGCCATGGCCAGCAGCCCCACGGTGGCCACAGCCACGGGGGGAAGGGGCCGGGCGCTGACAATGAAAACCCAACGAGACGCCGCTTGCGTTTCACGGGCAAACGACCACGGTGGCCACGCCATGTGTCCTGCGGTCACGAGGCATGGGCCGGACAGACAGAGGGATGCAGAGTGGGTGTGTGCCGGGGCTGGAGTGGGGGGGTTGGAATGGGGTGAGCAGGGAGCTCTGCCTTGCAGCGGCTTCAAGGCAAAAATACCTGATTCCTGCATGTAAACAGCTGGTTTTGATTATTTTTTTTTTTTTTCCCCCTTGTGGTTTTGTTTTGTTTTGTTTGTTTTTTTCTCTCTATGAGCTGATTGGGGGGGAGGGAAAAAAAAAAGAAAAAAAAGAGAGAGGAAAAAAGAAAAAAAACCCAACCAACCAACCAAATAAAAAAAAAAAAAAAGAGGGTTACCTGCAGAGCACGGGACTCAGTAGGTAAAGACCAAGTCTGAGATGCTGGACATGAGCCAGTCCCCCGCTATCATCTCCGTCACCTCGGGCGTGCAATAGTCCGGGAACTCAAAGTGTGAGGAGCCTCCCCGTGGGAAGAGATCGTGGTCCTTGTCGAAGACGGACCAGTCCAGGGCACTGCAGGTGGCACCGGTGGGCGCCCGCGCAGGCAGAACCCCCAGCAACTCTTCCTCCAGCTCCTCATCGGAGGAGCTGAAGGAAGAGGGAGGGGACCCCGTTGACATGGGAGAGGGGGACCCGCTCTCTGGGGACCTCTCCGGCTCGGGGCAGGTGGCGGCGGGGCTGGGGGACGCGGGGGGTTCTTGGGGGCCGCTCTCCCCACCGGGTGCCACGTGCCAGGAGGCCACGCCGGGCTCTGCGGGGCAGTCCTCGGTGGGCACCTCCGGCGTGGGCTCCTGCGGGGTGTCGGGCAGCTTGGCGGGCTGCCGGCGGCCGGTAGAGACGCGGCCCAGCACGGAGGGCTTGATCTTCACCGGGAGGCGCGGGCGGGAGGCGCCGGTGCCCACTTTGCCCTTTTTTCGAGGCCGGTACTTGTAGTCGGGGTAGTCGGCCATGTGCTTGAGGCGCAGGCGCTCGGCCTCCTTGACAAAGGGGATCTTCTCGGAGTCGTGGAGGAGCTGCCAGCGCCGGCCCAGGCGCTTGGAGATCTCGGCGTTGTGCATGTCGGGCCACTGGTCCATGATCTTACGACGCTCGTGTTGGGACCACACCATGAAGGCGTTCATGGGCCGCTTGATGTGCCCGCTGGGCGTCTTGCACCAGGCGGGCTCGGCGTCGCGGGTGGGCAACGGGGCACAAGGCTCCCGCCGAGCCTCCCCCCCCCGGCCCCGTGACCCCCGCTGCACCATCACGGGGACCGGGACCCCCCCGCCGCCACCGCTGTTTCTTCCTCCTCTTCTTCTTCCTCCTCCTCCTCCTCCTCCTCCCCGCCCGCCGCCGCCGCCGCCGCCTCCCCGCCCGCCGCTACACGCCGCACCGCGCCGCCCCCATTGTGCGGAGCGGGCGGCGGCGGCGGCGGCGGGGCGGGGCGCAGGGGGCCGCGCCGGGGCCCGGGGGCGCACGGCGGGGGCGGTTCCGCCGGGGCGGCGGCCGCTGAGATGCTCCGGGGGGGGATCCCGGGGTCGGGCCGGTGACCTCCGAGCTCAGGGATGCTCCGCGGTTGTCCGGTCCGGGGATGCTCCGGGATGCTCCGCACCGCCCCCCGGGGATGCTCTGCACCGACCCCGGGGATGCTCCGGGATGCTCCGCACCGGTTCGGGGATGCTCCCCGCTGGTCCGAGGATGCTCCGCACCGGTTCGGGGATGCTTCGAGATGCTCCGGGATGCTCCGCGCCGCCCCGGGAATGCTCTGCAACGACCCGGGGATGCTCCGGGATGCTCCGCACCGCCCCGGGGATGCTCCCCGCTGGTCCGAGGATGCTCCGGACCGGTTAAGGGGGATGTTCCGCGCCGCCTCGGCGTTTCTGCCCCGGTTGAATCGGAGGATGCTCCGGTGGGGTGCGGTGCGGGGACGCTGCGTCGGGTGCGGGTCGGGGGTTGCGCGGGGGCGGGTGCGGGCAGCCCGGGAGCCGCACACGCCCCCCGGTGCCGCTCTTATAGCCGCCGCCGCCCCGCCCCCGGTAAACACCGCCGCGCCGGTTCTGTCAATGGGAGGCACCGCCTCCCCCCGGCCCATTGGCCGCGGGGCGGGGGGGAATATCCCGCTCCGCCAATGGGAGCCCTCCGGTGAGGGGTTGCTGGAGAGAATGGCAGGGCGGCACGCCCCGGTACCCCCGCCACGGCACCCCGGTGGCTCCCGGTGCCCCCAACCTGAGCAGCACAACACCCCCGCTACATTCCCACGAGCGCCTCGGTACCCCGGCCTGGGGTCCCCGTGACCTGCGGTACCCACCCGGGGATGCTCCAACGACTGCCGGTACCCGCTACTCCCCTGCTCTGGGTAACGCGGTGTCGCCGGTGCCACCCCCACCCGCACGTGGGCACCCCCGTAGAATCCCCGCATCCCCTACGGGACCGCTGGGAGCTGCACCCCAGACCGGGCTCGGCTCTCCCCGGTGCCCCCGGCAGAGCTCTGGCCAGAGGCAGCCCCCCGTGCCGTCCCGTTGGGGCTTGCGGTTCTCTCCCGCGCCCCTTCCCTCGCGTCGTGGGAAGGTCGGTGCCTCCATGGGCTCGTCCCTCCTTCCCGACCGGCCCCAGAGGCGGCTTCTCCCCAGAGCTCCGTTGCCTGGCGGGAAGCGGGGGCCGCCGGCCGGGGGGGACGCTCTCCCCACGGGCAGAGGGGGTGGGAGGGAGGGGACACACGCCGCTCTCCCCGGTGACACGAGTGGGGCCTTGCCCAGCCGCGGCCCCGGCCCTGCCAGGCCCCGCCCCCTCGCGGCCTGGCCCCGCCCCCTCCGCGGGGCTGCGGCGGCGGCGGCCCCTGTTACCCCGGAGACCGCCGGCTGCCCGCCCGGGGGCCGCGCCCCATTGGCTGCCGCCGGCGCGCGCGGGCCCGCCGCAAGGCGCGCCCCCATTGGCTGCACCGCCCGCCGCCAGTTGCTGTGGTAACAGGGGGCCCCAGACGGGCCCGGGGCCGCGCCGCCGCCCGCGGCCTAACCCGGGCACTGAGGCCTGCCCCGGGGCCTGCCCCTAACCCCCGGAGCCCCGTTGTCCAGGGAACACCACACAAACCCCCAACCACTGTTGCCCCATCGCGCTGGGCCTCGCACGGGGCCCGGTACCATGGGGCCGGCCCGAGCTGTTCCCGCCCGGTGTGGATGGAGGCTGTGCCCGGCACCGGGCACCCGCCACAAAGCTTCCGTTTGGCACTGGCTCCGTGCACCTGCCCGGCCATCCCTCTCGATCCACAAGGCTTCGCACCCCTTCCCGCGGGCGGGGCCGGGTGAGCGCCCATTCGCACCGCAAAGGCCCTAAGATGCCTCCTCCGTGCCCGCTGGCTCCCTTCTGGAGCCGCCTTGCTCTGGGCTCTCCCGGTCGGGAGCCCTCGCCCCAAGCTACTGTCGTTTGCAAGGGCTCTGCTCCCTTCCAAGCCCACAGCCACCCCGCAAGCAGACAAGTCCCCGTTCCGGTCCGGCCTAGACCCCAGCCCGGTGCGGATCCCGGGGCTCTTGCCGTGCGGCGCCGGGGCGGAGCCAGCAGGGGGCGCACTCCCCCGCCCCTTCCCGTGAGCCAGGGCCCCGCCCGGCCTCCGTACCCGCCGGCTGTCTCCATGGAAACCGATGGAGCCGGGAGCCGGGGACACGGGGTACCGGGGGTCCCCGGGGGACAGGAGGATGGCGGGGGGACATGGGGTATGGGACATCCTTGGGGGGACAAGGAAAATCCCTATGGGACAATCCCCGGCCTGCTCCTTTGTCCCACAGGCAACAGGCAGAGGACTCCCCATGGGGCGTGGGGTGAGGACGGGACTCCCCATGGGGCAGGAAGGATGGGGAAGGGCAGGGGAGGTAGGTGATGGTGGGGTTCACTCAGGGTACCAGGGGTGTCACTGCCTCTCATCTGACAGCAGCCCAGGGGGTGTCACTGCCTCTCATCTGACTTTGGACCCACAGAGGCTCGTCCCTGGAGACAGGCAGAGCTGCGGGGCTCAGCCACCTCTCTGGGGTTATGCTTTTTCCTTCCAGAGCCTGTGTGGAGGTGGATGCACAGAGCCTGGTTCCAAGTATCATGGAGGAGTTCAAGACAATGGTAAGTCTCTTGTTCTAGAGACTTATGGCACTACTGTGGTTGTAAACACAGTCTCTCTCAAACAGACCTAAGACTTGCTGCTGGTAAAGGGCACAAAAGGACACCTGGAAACCCCAGAGAAAATGCAGAGGGGAGTCAGAACTGTGGGGCACATCAGAGAGGTCTCTGCCCACAAACCTCCTCTGACTCCCAATCTTTTCTATGCTACTGTCATACTGAGTTTAGGATTACAACAAATGGCAGAAGACAGAAGCAGAGGAGAGGAAATCTCCACCCCGCAGGGTGACTTTGCCACTGCTCACCAATAAGGACAAGAAGAAGAAAGGGGAGAAGAACAAGTCAGGTTGGGAGAGATTCCCTTATACACTGCCCTGCTGCCCCTGCCCTCTGGTGCTGCTTTTGCATTAACCCAGTGCTTTCTGTTGTGAGACATTCAGCAGCAGCTACAAAAAAACCCCCAAAACCCCAAACAATTATCCAAGGGGAAATATGGAGAATAAAGGGGGAGACCTAGAAAAGACCAGGGCTCACTCCCAGGCTGTACCTGGGAGACACTTTTGCTGGAGCCACAGAAGATTTAATTTAGTCTCTCAGTTGTGCTTTATATTTCCCTCAGCCACGTATGACAGGAGAGAGTAGATGTAAGGTGTTGAAACGGGACTGTGAAATAAGCACAGGCCTCTTTTTTGTTTCACCAGTTGCATTTATGCTGAGTAAAAAACCACCCCAGCCTTCGGAGACATCGCCATTGTCAAGTTTTGCTCAGAGGAAATTAGCGCTCAAGGAGGCTGAATTAGCCAAAACCATGGAAGAGATCAAAATTATCACAGTACGTGCCACAAATATCCAGTGCTGGGATGCAGGCAGCAATTCCGTACAGTTACCCCAGTTGCCTTTATGAAGGAAATTCTATCAGCCTGACTCACTCTTGCAAAGTGGCATGTCTTTATTTATTAATACAGTGGAGGTAATGATGCTGCTCTGCTTAATGCTGGTGAAATCTAACCTCGATATTGTCCTATCAAGAAAAATTAAGAGAAACCAAGAGCGAGTCCAGACTTTAGCAGTAGGAGGGATGAGATTTAGGAAATGTGACCTGTTAGAAAAGACTATTGGTATCAGCTTTTCTCAGTCTAGCAAAGAGAAGGTTGAGGTGAAAAATATAACCACAATTTTTGAGTAGGTAAAAGATGGTTGCAGAAGAGACAGTGATCCTGAAGCTGGTAGTAAGGAACATGGGAGCAAGGGTGTGCTGTATGGGGGAAGTCAGAGTGCCTCGGCACCGAGGCTGAAGTTTGTTATCTGATGTTGGGATGTCAAGGATCTTGGTGGTGTTACCATAGGACAGCAGACAATAGTAAGAAAACTTGGGGCAGGTAGGACTGATGGAGTCCCCAACACGTTAATCCCTATTCCCCTAGGTTCTGATCAATCTGAAGAAAAATGCCATCGAGGAGCTGAAGCAGCACAGTGCCCACCTGGCAGAGGCCAACAGCCAGCTGATTAAGGACATCCAGCACACTGATGACACCACTGTCAAGCAAGCAAAGGTCTTGCTGCAGCAGTATGACGTATTTCAGGTGAGGCTTTAGCATTGTCCAACAGACCCAATCAAGCAGAATGCAGAACTTCCCATTACTTGTTAGTACTGGAGAAGACTCAAGTGCTGCCTGGCCCCTTCTGCTGCACTGAGTGTGAGTGAAGCATCCCCAGTCCTGGGGGGAGCTCCCTGGTGCCCAAAGATCCTGTGAGATGCTCTTGTTTTGTGTCTGTGCTTTGAAGCTGCGAGAGCACCCTGACCCTGACTGTCCCAAGAAACAATGTCACCCCTGTAACAACCCAAATATGTCCTTCCATAACATCCTTGCCTCCAGCTGGCTCCTGAAGTGCCACTCTGCTCCCCGGAGCAGCTCCTGTGCCTGAGCTGGCACCAGCCACAGTGGCAGATTTTTTGTGCTGTTAATGCAAGCCACAGTACAAGAGGAACGACAGGGATGTTTCAGAGCTCTGCAGAATGAGCAGTGACTGGATTTCTCCCTGTGCAGAGGATGAAGGAAAAGGTGCAGACCTTCAATCAGAACCAGCTGGACACAGCAAGGGCAGAGCTCCAGGAAATGGAAAAAACAATGGAAAAGAATCTGGGAAGTGAGTTGCTCACATTACTATGAAATGCAGTCTATACAACCGTGTTACCTTTGCTTTCCATCTTACTAGGTTAAAGACACTGTGTTGATCTTATAAATGTCAAACAATTCCTTTTCTGAATATTAATCCCATTTGCTCTACGGGGATGATCTTCCCTGTCAGCCTATCAGGAGCAGGAGAGCCCTGTGACACCCAGCAACCTGTGCTCGGGGCAGGGGGTGGGTAGAAGAATCTCCTCCTTGACAGCTGTTGGCACTGTCCCATTGTGCAGGATCTGGTCAGGGTGGTCTGACTCGAGGTGGCTCTTCCCACTCCCCATGGGGTGTGGGAGAAGGGCTCAGGCAAATGCAGGACAGACTCCTTAGTGAAGAAGTGGACCCCCCTGAGATGAGATTTTCTCTTGTGACTTTCCATCAGAGCTACAGCAGCAGCTGGAGGACGTCACATCAAAGGTACAGCTTCTCCAGGATGAGCTCAGTGTTCTGCGGACCTACATCAATGGGGAGTTTCCAGAACAAGATGTCCAGATAGTCCTTCTGCAGCGCAACATCCAGAACCTGAAGAAGCAGCATCAGGTGCTGAGACCTCTCCTTCCCTGCAGCACTGGAGGAGAAGAGAGGGCAGGGGAGGGAAAAAAGCAATGGTTGTCTTGCCTAACTCTCCTGGGTTTTTTTATGCACTACTTCCCTCTGTTTCAGGAGGAGATAGACAAGACGGAAGAAAAGGGGAAGGCCATCTTGGAGAAACTAGAAGAGAAGGCACAGGCAGAACAAGAGGCACTATTACAGAAAGTCGTGGAGGTTTGTGGAGTTCTTGTGACCTCCCAGAGAGGGGAATCAGTTTCTGGGAGCTGGGAGGCAGGGGCTTCCACACATTGAGGTTACATGAGAAGCACTTCTGAGATGCTGCTGTAGCCTAATGTGTTGAAATATTCTCACTCCTGAGAGTTGGCTGTGTGGAGGTGAGTGCACTGTGACCCAACATTCACCCTGCTTTTACAGTCCCTGTTTTATTACATTATTTAGGTAGCTGCCTCACTAATTGGCTGTGACACCGCTGTGGCAATGCACATATGTTTGTAATAAATTCAGAGGAAATTAAACTATGTGCAGCACTAGAGAGCAGGGTCTGCTGTCATTCTTCCCAAAATAGGAGGAACTCCTATTGCACAGTTCCTGCTCTCGTGATGTTCTTAGGACTTTTCCTGGGTTAGTAGCTTGAGAGCACTGAGAAACTATTAATTACTGACTCTGCTGCAGAGCTGCTGTACCCTTCCACAGGTCAGTTTGGAAGCACAGGTGATATAAGTTTCCTAAGCAATATTAATAAGCTTTCACTAGGAAATTGAAGTGGATCTCTTGAGTTCTTCAGTTTTGTTCTATTATCAACACGAAGCAATCGCAACAACAGTCTCTTTCTAGAGCTGGAACCCAAACCTTGATAAGAAGAAATTATTTTCTTGAAGAGTGACACATCTGGACACAGCCAGCCCTGTGTCAGGGTGGCAGGGTTTCGTGCTGGTCGTTACTGGGGAGTTTTTGCAGCTGGTTTTCTTCTTTTTACCCACCCAGGAGAAGTTGCTGCACCAGGATGGCCTGAAGCAGATGGTGATAAACAATCACATTCTGCAGTGTGGAATACTGAGGCAAAGGGAGGTGAGCGAGCTGGGGAAGAACCAGCACAGTGCAGCAGAGACAGCCACCCTCAGCCCCTGCCCTTCCTGAGGATTTTGTCTGCCTTAGTGGGGTACGTTGCCTTCCATTTCCACTGGAGTCGGGGGGCTGTTAGGACATCCTGGGGGCAAGCAGTCCAGCAGGTATTATTTCAGGAAGCCTGTTAGGGGCTTATTTGCACAAGGGATGTGTTCTAACTCTGTTGTTTGCAAAATCTCTAAAACTTTTCATTCCTGCTTCTGTTGCAAAGTAAAGAACTCTTAGAAATGTCGTTTGTTCAGATTGTTACACACCTGGAGGAGGAGATTGATGAGCTGAAGAGAAACATCCAGACACTCCGCCAGAATGCGAGAAACCCAAGAGAGGTGATCTTTGCTGATGTTCTTCTCTGCAGACCAAAGTAAGGCTGCTCAGTGGGCACACACAGCCCTTTCTCTGAGGCCTTGGGCTGCAGAGTCTTTGGCACTGAGTGCTGATAACCTTACCCCATCGTTTCCACAGATGTCACTGTTAAACTGGTGTCCAGCCCGGGCTATAAACCCATAGTTATGTTATGTTGGGTTCTGCTTGGGGAGATGGCTGCAGGGTCTCGTGGTCTTGCTTCAGAGCAGATAGGAAGTAAGCACAGCTCTAACACTGATCCTGGGTCACATCACATCTCTCTCCTGGGCTTCCTTTTGTGCCTGCAAGTGGAGATTATTAGTGGCTGCAGGCAGGGATTTTTTTGAGGTTTTTGAGGCCCTTTTGCCTACACTACCTCTTACTTTATTGCTGTTTTCACTTTGTGAAGGCAGCAGGGTCCTACCCAAATCACAAAAATCACCAGTAGTTTAGAGCTGCTGAGGTTCCTCGGCTTTCTGTCCTGTCTGCTGACCGGGGACACAAACCTGAGGGAAATCAAAAAAAAAAAAAAAAAGGGGGTCAAATATGTTTAAATCTCGAGTATGCTGTACCCCAAATCCCATAAATTGTGTGCAGAACAGCGTGCATACGTGCATTTATTTATGCAACTGCCTATACAAGTTGTTCTTGGCACAGGGACATCTGTTAACGGCGTCATTCCTTTCCAGTGGGTCCTGCAGGTGCAGGGACCAGCCCTTTGGCTCCTCCACGCCTCGTGTGTGCCCAGGGCATATTTTGCATGAAACCATCATCCCTTGGGATAAAGAGGGGCTGGATCTCCCACTGAGGGGGCTGGGTTTTAGCTGGAAGCGGGAGGAGAGCCTGGAATGTGTCAGGAGACTGCAGGGAGGGGGGAGGCGAGAGACCACGTGATGGATTAGTGCAACTTAATTTTTATTTATTTTTTTTTTTCACAGATTAAAAAAAAAAAAAGATAAAAAGAGGGAATTAATTAGCCTCGACAGCTGGTGGGGCTGGGGTTACTGAGGGTGGCTGGGAGAAGAGTTAAAAATAGCAGGAAGGCCCAAGTGGAAAGTTTCTGTAACATCACAAGTCAGGCATTTGGTGCTTACCCGCCCTGACAGGCAGGAGCCTGTGCCAGAGCCCTCTCTGCCATCTCTCAGCCCTTTCCCACTGACCTCCCTGCAACTTTTCACACGACTTCACCAGCCCTTCGGTTTTTTTTAATTAACCCTTTTGGTCCCAGACACTGGATTTGCTTCCTGAAAGAGCAGAATTGGACCTGAGCTGGGCTCAGCCTGGAGGGGTAAGGGTGTGTAGGAGCTCAGGCCTCCTGCAGACTCTCCATGGGACCCTGCATGTGGAGCCTAGAGGAGCTATCACCCGCTGCCTACCCATTCCCATCCATTTCCCCTCTTTAAAAATCCTCTTGCTTCAAGGAGCCCTGGCTGGATTTCGCCAGCAGCTTCAAGCCCTGTGCCTGGGGGCACTCTGGATGCACAGTTTGTCCTGGACTGAGACGGAGATGGATGAGTGCAGCTCTGAGCAAGCCCAGCTCACTGTGCTTGTCCTCTTGTCCTCTCTCTGCAAGAAAGCAGATGTACCTGGCCGCTCCGGCGGGCTTTCTCCACTTTTGTTTGTCTTTCAAGATTGACAGCAAGGGGTGGCTAATTTCATTTCTTCTCCCTCTCTGAACCCCAGGGGCTACATCTGGCTCTGCCTCTCTGGGAAGGCCAGTGAGTACAAGCCTTTCTTGCAGAGGGCTCTGTCACAAGCACGGTGTGAGACAGGGCCATGGAGGAAGGTTTAGGCTTGGAGGTGATTTCTTTCATAGGCAAAGTAGACCATGAAGGGTGAGGCAAAAAGCAAAATGAGCTGGAGGTCAGTCTGGGCTCCAGTTCATGCTGGACAGGGGCTGTGCACAACAGCCCTCATCTGGTTTTAAAGAGTTTTTCCTGCTGTTCCCCTAGCTGCACAACAAGCATCTGGGCCCTCCCCACTGAAAACCAGTCCTGGACACTGGGGACACAGACAAGGTGGTACAGCAGGCACAAGGCAGGCTTCCTTCCACCTGTCCCATGCCCTCTGATGCCATGCAGGGCACGGGATGCCTCCAAGCTCTGGGTGGGCTGCACAGAGCATCCCAGCAGTCACCCACCTCCCACCCAGGCCACGCAGGAGCTTCTCCTCCTCCTCACACCAAACCAGACAAAGCATGGTGGCTTATTCCCACTGTTTTCTTTGTCCCTCCTGACTCTCATTTCTCTCCCAGGTGCACACCAGATACCGAGGTGGTCCTCAGCATCCCCACCAAGGAGACACCACTCGTCTGATGCTCAGCCAGGCTCTGCTCACAGGCCTGGAGGATCGCATGGTGAGGTTCAGCTGCAAGGTCCCTCCTTTCCCATCCACTCTTCTCCATCCCACCCCTGCCCTGGGGACTCTCTGATGTGTTTTTAGGGTGCAATAAAGGTGTTACCATCATTCCTGGTCCGTGTGATGTTGCTCACAGCCACGAGGCTGCAGTCCCTTGGAAGGAGCACGGGGTGAGCCCTGCGACCACCAGCTCCTGGGAGTCATCGCCAGCCCTTCTGCAGCCAGATCCGTCCCCTTCACACCATCCCGGTAGCACCGGGGGGTGGGATTGAAACCAAAAGGGGCCTCCCTGTTACATGTGTTCGTGAGGGGCGTCCTGGGACTGTGAATCCTTACCAGTGCATCCCAGTGTGGGCTGGACTGGTGTTCCAGCACGGGGTGGTTTGGTTTGGCAGAGCCGGGCTGCCCGAGATGGAGCGGGGCCGGGGTCGCAGGGAGCACGACCCAGGGATCGGGGGGGGGCACCCTGATAACGGGGAGTCCCCCGCCCGCGGCAGCGCATCCCGGTGCGAGCACCGTGTCCCGCGCTGCTCCCCGCCACCGAGGGGACGCGCCCCGGGGCAATTCACCGTTCGCCGGCACCGGGAGCCCCGCGGGGACCTCGGGGACCGGACAGGGTGGCCCGGGCCGGGCCCGGTGCGGGCGGGGGTGTGTTCGGCGGGGGAGGGACCGGGCGCGGCGAAGAGGCTCCGCCTCCCGGGGTTTAAAGCCCGGGGCCGGGCGGCGGCGAGCCTGTCCCGGGGAAAGTTGTTCCCGAGCTACTGCCGGCTCGACCGGGCGCCGGGAGCGGGGCGGTCGGGGGGGGGCTGCCAGGGAGCCGGAGCCCCTCGGGGCGGCCTCTCCCGGCCCCGGTGCCCTCGGTACCGCAGATGACCCTGAACACGCAGCACGGGAGCAAGACCCCGCTACGGAGAAGGGCCAGCACCCCTCTCCCGCGGCCGGGGGTACCGGGTGCCACCTCCCGGGACGAGCCCTGTCACCCCCAGCTCGGTTACTCTGCATCCGAGCCAGGTGGCAGGGCTGCGGCACCCCGGGGGAGCTGGTCCTCCGACTCCTCGGGCTCCTCTGGCTGCTGGGAGCCCCTTTACCGGGTGGTGCTGCTGGGTGACCCCGGTGTGGGCAAAACCAGCCTGGTCAACCTCTTCGCCGGCATCCAGGAGCGGGATCTGCTGGAGCAGCACGGAGGTGGGTACCTGGCACGGAGGTGGGTACCTGGCACAGGGGTGCTTGGGGGCCCTCTGCAGCAGGGTCACCCACCCAGAGGAGGTGGCACAGAGGCAGTGGGTGTCTGAGATGTGTCCATGGCCCCACGATGGAAAAAAACTCATGTGCGAGGTGGAGAGGAGCCTGGTGCTGGGCCAGGAGTGGGTCTTGGTGCCCAGGCAGCACCGTGCCAACTGGGCTGTCCCGGTGTCTCGCAGGGGCCACGTACGAGCGCACGCTGTCTGTGGATGGCGAGGAGACCACCCTGCTGGTGATGGACACCTGGGAGCCGGAGCAGCGGGTACAGTAGGGTTGGGGCTGGGTGCTGCCAGCGGGACTGGGTGAGTTGGGATGTGCCCAGGGCATAGCCACTGAGCCCTGTAAAGCTCCCTAGGGCTTTACCACCCTTATGGAGGGTTCACCTCTGGCTTCTGGGCAAGGCAGGAGTTGGGGTCACCTCTCTGACCTTTGGTGACAACGTGGGAGGCTGCCCGCCATGTTCTCATCAGTGGGGGCTCTCGTGGTGTGGCACCAGGAGCACTGGTGTAGGAACAGTGTGCCCCTCGCACTAGGGGTGGGAGGGGGAGAAGGGGCTGTGGGGAAGGAGCGTGGTGCCAACCCTCTTTGAAATGCATGGAAATGGGTTGGGAACGTGGCTGATGGAGCCAACTGAGCAAATCCACGTGAGACAGTGCTGCCAGCCAGGGCACGTGCTCTAACAGGCAGAGAGGTGGCCCTGAGAGCCTGGCATGGGGCATTCCTTCTGCCCAGCACACAGAGGCGTCTCCCAGGCAGAAATGCTGGTGCTGCTGTCACTGCCTCCCTCAAAACACCCCTTTGCCTCCCTCCATGCCAGGGTTCAGCATTCCTACAGGTGCTGCCCACTCCCTGGGAGCAGGGATGGAGCCGGTGCCCAGACCATAAAGGTGGGCACAGCACTGGCATGGGCTGGGGTTGCATTTTCACAGGTGGCTGAGCTCTCCAGGGGGTCTCAACACCATAACGCCCACACTTTATTTCCACTAATACTTAATCCCACCCTGGAGGGACCAGTGCCTGGTTCCCGTTGCCAAGGGTAGAACTGGGAGGTGCAGCCTCAGCCCCCCGAGCCATGCCCACAGCCCCAACTTGTTGCTGAGAGAGGAGGAAACTCTCCAACACCCCTCAAAATCAGGAAATTTTAATCAACATTTTATTAATGGGGCCATAAATCCGCTCCCCATGATGTGGGGGCTGGTGGGGTGCGCTGGCGGGTCCCATTGGTGTCGAGGTCCCCTCGGCAGTGGTCGGGGGTGCCCCTGTGGAGCAGTGACACCTCGTTCTCTGCGTGGTGGCAGGGCGAGGAGAGCTGGCGCCGCAGCCAGTGCCTGCAGGTGGGGAACGCCTACGTCATCGTCTACTCCATCACCGACCGGGGCAGCTTTAAGAGCGCCTCGGAGCTGCGTGTCCAGCTGCGCCGTGCCCGGCAGGCCGAGGACATCCCCATCATCCTGGTGGGCAACAAAACCGACCTGGTGCGGTGCCGCGAGGTCTCTGTCGAAGGTGAGTGGTAGTGATAGTGATGAGGGGGAAAAAATCTGCGACCCGGGGGTCCCAGCTGCTTCCCTTGCGTCTCCCCGCCTTGTCCCCGCATGTGGCAGCGCCTGTCCCCCAGGGTGACGTGTCCCTTCTCTTGCAGAAGGCCGTGCCTGTGCCGTGGTGTTCGACTGCAAGTTCATCGAGACGTCGGCAACTCTGCAGCACAATGTGGCCGAGCTCTTCGAGGGGGTGGTGCGGCAGATCCGCCTGCGCCGGGGGGGCAAGGAGGCCTGTGCGCCCCCCACGCCCGGCCACAAGCGCAAGGAGAGCCTCACCAAGAGAGCCCGGCGCTTCCTCGACAGGCTGGTGGCCAGGAACAACAGCAAAGTGGCCCTCAAAGCCCGCTCCAAGTCCTGCCATGACCTGTCCGTGCTCTGAGAGCTGCCACCTGCCCGTCCCTCCACACACGCAGGCTGGAGACTGTCCTCTCTGCCCGTGGTGGCTCCACGGGTGCAAGGAGAGCCCAGATGAGGTCAGAGTGATGCTGAGGACATGGAGCTATTTTAACCGGTGTTGAGGGATGTTCGGGGTGCTCTGGATCCAGCTGCTGCCCCTCCAGGAGAAGGGAGAAGTGGTGCCAGGTCTCCTTGGCTGCACCCATGGAGCAGAGGGTGGGATGGGCACCTGCACTTGGGGTGGTGGGATCCTGGGTGGGTTCCTGGGCAGCCAGAGGTGAGGGATGGCCGTGCTCTGGTGCAGGGCTGCCTGCAGGGCTGGAGCAGCTCCAGGGGCTGCAGGAAGTGTGGCTGGTCCTACTCGTGGTGCCTGTCCTTTGCAGGATGGCAGGGACCAGTGAGGGCACCATCATGATGTCCACCTCGAGGACAGTCCTGGAGCTGGCAGGAGAAAGGGGCTGGGGGAGCACGGACAGCATCACCTGGCACCCATCCTCTCCACACCACGGCTTTGTGCCACATCTCCCTGGCACCAGCGCTTCTTGGACTAAGGTTTTTCTTTTACTGGTGCAATGGGGGGAAACTATCTCCAGAATAAACTGCATCAGGGAGGTGTTGGTCTCCACTGGGTTCCTGTCATGGGGAGCTCTGCACTGGGGCTGCGTGGCCAGATTCAAACCTAGTTCATAGCTCACAGCTGGGGCAGGGGACTTATCTCCAGCTCCAGCTTCCCCAGACAAAACATCTCAAGGCAGGAAGAACCTTCATCCACCCTTGACAGAAGTCTCTGTTCCTCACCCAGTGGTCACACCATTGTCCTCTGCCGTGACAGAAACCCCCAGCCCCTCTGCACCTCCCAGATCCTGAGCGGTGCTGGAAAAGCTTCTGAGAAGGGCTGAGCAATAGCCCCTGAGCACCGTAGGAGCCACAGCCTGGGTAGGGAGCAGAGTGCCCAGTGGCTCTCGGTGCCCTGGGAAGGGGCAGGGAGGCAGGAACCGAGCAGCACCGTACTGGCAGCAGCGTGGCACAGCCAGGAAGGGACGTGCTTGGCTGCAGCAAGCAACGAGTGACCCCAGGCACCCGGGGAGGGCGACGCTGGAGCTGCGTGGGCTCTGCTGGTTGTTTTTAGGCTGCGCTGCCAGCAAGCAGCCGGGATGCTGTGGGGTAGCCTGCTCGGTGGCCCCCGGGCCCGGTGCCAGGGAGGATCAGGGGTGCCCTCCCTCCCCGGGTCAGGTCGGGAGTTTCCGCTGGCTCTGCGGTTTGAGCGTGGGGAGCTGCTGGCCGTGGCCTTCTGGGGACAGCTGTAGAGGGGGTCACCAGCACAAAGGGGACACTGGGATGGGGAAGTGCCTTGTTCCTGTGGGAGAAGAGTCTCTTCCACAGGTGCAAATCCCAGCGAAGGCTTCTCCCTGTGGGCTCCGTCCTCAAGGACAAGGGAAATCTGCTCAGGCTTTTCTCTCTGTTCCTTTGTGTCTCCCCAAAATGGTGACTGTAGTATTACTGCTCTGCGGGGGCCCTGCCCTGGATCTCCCCACACCCCCTGGTTCCTGGGGCTGCGGGATGCGATGCTGCGGTTCACACAGCATCAGCTACACAAGGGCCAAGGGCTGCACACCGAGGGCAGGGGCTCCTTGCTGCTGCTGGGCTCTCCCGCAGCTGCAACCAGCATTTCCCTGCAGCAGGAGGCTGGGGGGGTGAGGGGGGGACAGCCAGAGGATGGAAAGTTGGCAGCCGACAGAGAGGGGAGTGGAAAGAATGAGCTCAAACCCAGAAAAATGCGGCCACACTGGAGGGTGGGAGGAGAGGCCAAGGGGGGCCATGGTGAGGCGCTGGGAAAGGAAGGGAGGAAGGAAGGAGAAGAGCCCTGAGCGGGGGTGTCGAGCCAGCTCTGTCCCTGGAGCAATGCTGGTGGGTGCCATGGCTGAACCCCAGGTCACACAGAGATAGATAGTGGCCCCTTCCTCCTCCAGCCCCCTCATCCATCTCCTATGAGCCCCCCTCCCTGATCTGCTGCCAGTCCCGAGGGGATGGATGGTGCCTGCAGCCTGCGGGGCTGGAGCAGCCGCCCCAAAATGCAGGGGTTCATCTTGTGATGGAGAACAGCTAAGAAAAGCAGAGGGGAGGGGGGCAGCCACTGCCCTGCCAGGGGCAGGTTGAGCCCTCGGTCCCTATAGGGTGGCAGTGACCAGGGGCTGTTTTGGGTTCTGGTTTAACAGCCCCTGAAAATGCAAGGAGTGGCTCACCCCTCGACAGCTTTCACTTTGGGCTCCCCCCAGTTCAGAATGATGCTCCTGCACTGGTTAACCCAGGTTTAGTGCTGGGCAGATAGGCTGAGATGGGAAGCGTTGCCCTTCATGGAGGGTTCCCAAACCAAGCTGGGGTTTAGAGGGCCTGTGGGCACCCGAAGGGATCTCTAACGGGCTGGGTGAGGGCATCACTAAGGGGGTTAGGAGCCATGCTGTGCAGTGCCATTGCCGTGCCACGCCATGGCAGGCAGCGGGGTGGAAAGCAGTGGGGTGTGTGCTGGCACGCTGCCTGCTGCTGCCCTGGGTGCCCATCCTTCTCCTTTGTGGGAGAACTGGTGGCAGGGAGAGGACAGCATCCCCGGGCAGGAGGCCAGCCCCGCAGAGAGGCGTTCCCAGGAGGCCTTTCCATCTGCCCTCCGCCTGAAACGCGAAACTATGAATCACCCCCGGTCCTGAAATAGATCCCCTTCTTTTTTTTAAAAAAAAAAAACCAACGAAACAAAAAAACCCCAACCAACCAGAAGAAGAAAGTGGAAAACATTTAAAAAAAAAAAAAAAAAATTAAAACTTGCTTTTTAATCCCTGCTGTGTTCCCTTCCCCTGCCCGTGGCTCAGATCTAAGCCGGGGGCAGCGCCATTGAACTTTTGCTCAGTCTTTAGTCTCCCCTGGTGCCTTTGCCTCTGAGCAGGCTCTCACCCCGGTGAGGGGGACGCACGGGAGGAGGCGGCGGCGGCGCAGTGGCACAGCCGGCCTGCCAGCAGCTCGGGAGGGGAGGGAATATTTGTGAGGAAAACACAGATTTCAGCCAATTTTCCAGCAGAGCCCTGTCCCCAGTCCAGCGGCGGGGAGAGTTTACTGCCGTTTAGGAGGCATTTTCACGGGGGAGGGATGTTTGCCGAGTGTGGTGGGAGCACAAAGAGGGGTCCTGGGGAGACATTGAAGGGCAGGAAGACCCAGGGCTGAAAGGAGGAGAGGGCCGGGAGCCCCCCCCCACCATCGCTGAGGCTGATGATGGTTGAAGCTGCTGCCTCCCCTCTCGTGGCGGGGGGGGGGCTGCGGGGAGCCAGCCCCCTCCCCTTGCCTGCAGGGATGCCCCTGGGGGGTCCCCACACCGTGTCCGGGCAGGGAGGGAAGGACCCGGCCGAGGCCGAGGGATGCGGGGCCGGGCCGGTCTCCTAGCAACGCAGCCTGGCTTTGCCGGGGGCGGGGCGGGGCTGAGCGTCGTCCGACGTTTGACGCACTTCCGGTCGGTAAGAGGACGTGTCCCTGTCGCGCGCCGGCCGGAAGCGGACCGCGGTGGGAGCAGCCGCCATGGAGGAGGCCGCGGCGCACAACGGCAGCGCCGTCGGGTCCGGGACCGGGTCCGGGACCGGGTCCCCCGCGGCCGCCCGCCCCCCCGCCACCCCCGAGGGCATGGCGCTGGCCTACGGCAGCCTGGTCCTCATGGCGCTGCTGCCCATCTTCTTCGGGGCGCTGCGCTCCGTCAGCTGCGCCAAGAGCAAGGTATCCCCGCGGGCCCCGGGGCGGCCCGGCTTCACCCCCCACCCCGCTACCACCGGGGGTGATGGGGCGTCTAGGGCTTCCTTTCCCACAGCCCCCGCCTCCCCCCCCGGGAGACCCTCCAGACCTCGCCCCCAACCTCAGAGCCCCTCCGGGTGCCCCGGCCCCCCGCCCTGGTCCCTGTCCCTGGAAAGGGAGAGACCTGCGCCTCTGCGGAGACAGGGGACCCCGGGGAGAGATCTGGCTTCCCCCGGGGTCTTTTCCAGCCTCATTCCCAGTGTCCTGATAAATCCAAGGGTTGAGAAACTCGTGACCACCCCTGGTACCTCTTGCTGGGGGGACTCCTGGGTGGCTTTGCTCGCCCTGCCCCACATCACTGGGGCTGGTACCCAAGGTGCTGCCACGCTCTCCTGCCCTGGTGCTGTCCCTGCTGTTCCTGCAGCCCTTCATGCTGCTCTCTGCATCGTGTGCCTGGCCTTGGGTAACAACCAGGACTTAAATCCCAGCGTTTCAGATCCTGAAGCTCAGGAAATTGGACCATTTGATGCAATCTCATTACTTTTTTTTTTTTTTTTTAAAGCCCCTTGCCTGGCCTTATGGCTTACTTGAAGGGTTTTAGATGATTTTTAACGGGGTTCCTGTCAGGCTGTCAACCAAGGTCTGTGAGCAGAACCTAGACATAGCTCTGGGGGGGGGATTTCTCATCACTCAACGCCGCAGGGAACCGTCAGTGCTTTGGGCACTTGCTGAGTGCTGTGTGGCAGTAGCTGTGCCTGGGATAAGCTGTTTTTCCTTCACAGGGTTGCTTTGCATAAGGGCTTCTGCTAAACATACGCTGTGTCCGGCGCTGGCCTCAGGTGTTTGCCTGCGTGAGGTTAGATCTCCCAGCAGCAGCCAGGGGAGCAGGCAGGCAGCCCTCTGCCTCCCCTCTGAAAGCCCAGGGTCTCTCATGGGAAATGGCTTGAAAAGGGGCTGGTTCAGCTGGTGCGAAGATGTCTCTGGCAAAAGGGGATTAGAAATCTGGGGCTTTTGAGCACAAGGAGAGTCCCAAGAGCGAAGTGAGGATAAAAAGGTGATTGGAGAGAAACGTTGTTCAGAGGGTGATCGACATATGGTGTGCACAGATGGGGAGGTTGTTGGGGACGACCGGGTGTGAGCAGTGAGGGAGCCCAGCTCCCCTCTGGGCATGGGGAGAAAGGAATGATGCCAGTGCAGCAGGCAGAGTTGTTTGGTTTTATTTTTCCCTTCTCGAAGAGGAAAAAAGCTGTCAGTTGTGGCAGCCCGTGGAAAGACGAGTCCGAGGTTTGTTTTTTCCATCTCGAGCTCTGCCTGTGATGTAGCCCAGCCTCTGGGAATGATGGGGGGCCAGTGCGTGCCCCTACCCCTCCTGAAGCCACCACAGAGCTGCACTTGTTGTGTCTGTTCACCTCCTGTTGAGGTAGGAAGCTGGAGCAGGGCCTGATCCACTCCTGTCCTCTCCTTTCCTCCTCAGAACTCCTCGGAGATGCCGGAAACCATTACCAGCCGAGATGCTGCTCGTTTTCCCATTGTTGCCAGTTGCACCCTTCTGGGGCTCTACCTCTTCTTTAAAGTAAGTGAGTGACACCCACGGGTGCTGCACCCAGTGCCTGCAATCCTCCCCCCACCTGGTCAGGAGCTCCTGAAATGGGACTGACTCCCTTTTTGGCTTACCCTACTTGGGCTCCCTTAATGTTGGGCCAGAAAGTGCAGAAGGCTGCACAGCTCAAACTCTTCCGTGTCCTCACACAGGAGGATCTCAGTTCTCACCTGAACTGTAACAGCTTGGGGTAATTCAGGGCTTGTTTGTGCATGGGATGGTTCGGGAGAGCTGCTGAGGGGCAAGTTCACCTCTGAGATCTGTTCATCCCCGTGGGCCCACTTGACAGTGCACGGACTGAAACCAGAGGGTGCCAGGAACTGCAGCAAACGCTGCTGTCTCTTTGTTGAGCTCTGTTTCTGAAGCTGTCCCAGCTGCAGGCCTGGGGGATCACTAGCTCATGGGTGAGCCCAGATGTTTCAGGCAAATTCTTTTAGATGTGCAGAGCCAACAAGCAGATTTAGATGACCATTCCTGAGCCACAGATAGGACATCCCAGCAGCGGGTGCTTTTGGCTGCGTGGAGAAGTTGTCTTTCCTTAAAGCACTTTTGGTTGCCCACACACATCTGAGTGTGCAGCTGAGCTTCTGGAGGGGCCTGACAAACCATGGGGCCACCACTGCAGAACTGTCTAATCACAGCAGCTTCCAGACCTGCTGTCCTGCACTGCCTACGAGGTGGCAGGTGAGGTTTAAGGTGCAAAGTTGGGAATGTTGCAGTTTAAAAATCCCTTCTCTGCCCATTGTGGTTACTGTGCAGCAGCTGACTGGTACTGCGGGCTCCTACCCTGGCTCGACAGCTGCACCATGCAGGTCCTTACCCCAGGCCCATGCTGCAGCAGTGCCAGGAAGCCTGTGCAACCACAGAGGTCAGCTCTCTCCCAGCAGACAGGATTGGGCCTCCCTAGCAATATTCCCTGCTTTCCCAGCAATGAAGTTTAGCCTGTGTCCTTACTCGGGCTGCAGATCCTCTTGTAGGTCAACCAGTAATAAAGTTGAGTGAGTGCTGAGTGTCTCCAGATGGTGGGGTACAGAGCAGCCACAAGACCCTGTTGCTGGTCCCTCTGATCACTGAAAGGACCCCCTGCAGCCCACCCTTTCCCTGTGGCCCACATCTTGGGGTGGTACTCCACCTCCTCAGGCGTCTTTTCTGCCTCTCACTCCTGGCTGGGACGGAGGTGCCAGGAAAAGAATATTGAATGTGCAGTGTGGCCCTGTTGAAGTTGCTACATGAACAGTGGCTCTTCCCTTGGAACCTGCCATAAGCCCTCGTATTTCAGCATCCTCCCTCCAGGAGAGCATGGATGCCACCAGGTTCCTCCACCCTGGGCTGTAGGGGTGTGATTCAGCAGTAAGGCAATGTGTGTGTTGGAGGGCAGGATTTCTAATAATACTCCCATTTAATTAGGGCAGGACATGCTTGGCCCGCTGCAGTAGTGAAGTGGGGGTGCTGTTGCTCCCCTCTGCTGGGGCACCCCCAGGAGCAACGTGGTGCCTTGCCCCCTGCTCTGGGGGAAGCTCTGTTCTCCTTTCTGCAACACGGGAGTTCTTTTTTGACCCAAGCAGCTTGTACGTGGGCTACAACTCACAGGCCTGTTCTTCTGTGAGCACATGGCTATTTCCAACATATTTCACATCAGCAGTGCAAGAATTTGGGTTATTCCAGCTATTCTTCTTGTCTCCCTGGAGCACTGACACAGCAGCTGCCGATCGCAACGTGAAGTGCTGTAGATGAGGAGGACGCTGCAGTAACCAGCCCCCTCTCTGGATTTGTCTTGCAGATATTCTCTCAAGAGTACATCAATCTTCTGCTTTCCATGTATTTCTTTGTGCTGGGGATCCTAGCCCTGTCCCACACCATCAGGTACAGTGGTGGGAATGGTGTGACTGGGGCAGGGGTGTTTGAGGCTGCATGCTCTGCGAGGCAGGAGGGCTTTGAGTTGATTTGGGGGGGGTTTCTGGAGCACCTATTGCCTTTCAGCAGAGCCAAGTCCCAGCTCATACGATGCTTTTCCTCAGTGGTGTGAAGTTCTCTCTGGGGACACAGGCCCCTCATGGGGCAGCCAAGGGCAGAACCAAAGTCTTGGGAGCCCAGCAGCCTGATACTCCACGCAGCATCTCTGGGGGAGCTCCTGGAGGTGTGGGTGGCCACTGTTGTAGGAGCTGCTGCAGACTGGCACAGTCCTTGCTGCCCTGGGGAAGGGAGAGCTCCTCAGCACCCATCTTCCTCTTACTGGGACAGCTGAAACAGGCAGCTGGAGCTCACGATAACGTCCCCAGCCTCTCGTGCCGATGCTTGGCATGAGGTGTTGAAAGCTCAGGCTGTTTCAGTAACTGAAAGAGTAAAACTGGTTTCCTGTTTCCTGAGCTCTCTAGGGTGTTGGGGACCTGATGGTTTCCCTAGACTGGAACTGTGGCAAAGGTTCCATCTCAGCTCTGCAGGAGGGCCAGTTGGTGGGGGCACAGCCAGTTCTGGGTGACCAGACCCATGCGGTGCCAGAGGGTTGCTTGGGAGGGGGGGAAAGGGAACTTTCTGGGGCCTGGGATGGGTCCTAACTTCTTGCAGATGATGCTCTCTCCTGCTGTGCTGGAGCATTTTGGTGGAGTGTCATATATAGGCAGATCAGGCTTCTGTGGAGAACACGGTACAATGTCTGCACCTTGGTCACTGACGCTGGGGCTCCTGCCAATCCCTGATATGGCAAAACCTGCTGTTTCCCCCTTTCAGGAGGGGGTGCAGGCCAACATTGGTGCCATGATATTTACATAGAGGTGCTGGGTAGTGCATTCTGCTGGGTTTCTGTCAAACTGCTCTTCTCTGCACCTCTCGTTTCAGCCCCATGATGAACAGATTCTTCCCTGCAAATTTCCCCAACAAACAATACCAGCTCCTCTTCACCCAGGGCTCTGGGGAGAGCAAGGAAGGTACGTTGGCTCACTGGTCTCTCTGGGCCCTGAATATTTTCTGCTTTTATGGTTCTATTTCTTATGAACAACCTCCTCAAAGACTTAACCTCTTGCTCCGTGCTGTGCTTCTGTACCCAGTGAGAGCCCCGGGTGTCCATGCAGAGCTGGGATGTACCTGTACATCTTCTTGCACTGGCTGGTGCTCTCTCTCTTTGCTGCCTCTGGCTGGCAGCAAAACCCCAGAAACAGATCCCAGAGTGCTATAGGAAAGGCACTATGGCTGTCATTAAATGCACTGCTTTTATTTAAGGTCCTTGGAGAGCACAGTACTGACTTTTTGTTCTGCCTTAACTGATGTGATTCAAATCTTTTCCCTGATACCACCAGGAGTTAACTGGTGCAGGAAGAGGGAGAAGATCAGCCTCTTCCTGTTTTAGACAGTGCCTGAATCCAATTTCCTTATTGACAGAAGGATCACAGATGCTGTCCATGTGGCAGAGTCTGGCTGAAGGGGAAGGTCTGGCCTGCTCACTCGCATGCGTTTTGCATGTGTTTACCGTGGGCAGGGCCATGGATGTGAGTGCTGTGCTCTGTGGTGTTTCCCTGCTTAAAGTCACTCCTCTCTGCCCTGTGTGGGAAAGGGAAGGTGCCCAAAACGTGACTTTTCTCTGTTTTATTGCAGAAATAGTGAATTACGAGTTTGACACCAAGGATCTCGTGTGCCTGGCCCTGAGCAGTGTCGTGGGGGTCTGGTACCTGCTGAGAAAGGTAAGAGAGCTGCAGCCCCTGCCATGGGGAGGCCAGAGACCAGGCTTGGTCAGACTTGGGCTCCTTTCCACCCAAGGCATCCGTGGGCTGAGGCTGTGGCTCAGCACAGGCAGTGGGACCCAGACCTCCTTTTCCTGTCGTTTTCAGCACTGGATTGCCAACAATCTCTTCGGGCTGGCCTTCTCCCTCAACGGGGTGGAGCTGCTGCATTTGAACAACGTCAGCACTGGCTGCATCTTGCTTGGGGGGCTCTTCATCTACGACGTCTTCTGGGTAAAGGGCAGCATTCCCCGGGGCGGATGCAAGTTGCAGCTGTTGGTGGAAGGCATGTGCGTGGCGTTGTGCCTCCTCAGAGGCAGCACACAGGCTGGACACATGTTTGCAGTCAGGAATTCCACTTTCTCAGCCCAAAGGAGTGTGGTGGGGGTGATGACAGAATCAAACAGTGGCAGAACATGGCTCGGGAAATGCATTTTCTTTTAATTTCTGGCTTAGAGAGCCCAGGGCTGGCAGAGATCTCATCAGGGATGTTTTGGGGTCCCCGGGTGTGTGGCTAATCCAGTTCTGGTGACCTGTATTACCTACCTAAGGTCTTCTCAGTGCCTGACAGAGCTGCTGGGTGGGCCGGAAGGCGAGGCTGCTCTGGGGTACATTGATCCTGCTTGTATGGGCTGTGCCTTGGCTCTGTCATCTGCCAGCTGCTTTAGCATCCTTCTGGTCTCTTGCACAGAGCACCAAACACTGGAAAGTCTCCAGTCTCTTTCCCTCAGCCAGTGCAGTGCCCTGATATCTTCATTTTGAAGTTTTTTTTCTCTCTGTAATGACCCTGCATGCACGTTTCTCCTTTTTATGTCCTTATTCCTCAGTCCTTCCTACTCTCTCCACCTTCTGAGTTACTGTGTTTCCCAGTGTCTGAGAGCCTTGTATACCTTGAGGTCTGTCCAGCAGCTCTGCAGCTGCCTGAGTAATCCTTCCTAATTTAAGGCTGGCTATTGTGTATTCTTTTGTACTTGGGTGGTGCTGCCCCTGTTTCATAGACTCATTAACAATCTCAGCTCTGTGTTTCGTTAATCTGTGTGCAACTTCCCCCACTGCTCTCAGCTGGAGAGGATTCAGCCTTCTGGTTTAGCACACCCAGAACCTCATGGTGTTCGGGTGTGTAAGTGCCTTCATGGTGCTTTGGAGCCAGCAGGAGGACAGCCCTCTAATCTTAGCCCACTAACATGCTGAAATCCAGAAGGGTTTCAAGGTGGAAAAAGAACTGCTTAGTGGATTAATGATACTGCATGGTCTTGGCGTGAATTTATCTTGGTCCCAGTGTGGAGTCTTGTTGCTCTGTGGCGATGCCCAGAGCTTGCTTCACCTTATGGGAGTTAATCTGATGCCCGATGCTTGCTTTAAGCTCTTTGTTTAATCCCTAACTCTGGTGCTCACTCAGTGCTAACCAGCACCTGGTCTATGTGGCTGGTATAGAGACTGGAGGCCTCAGGACAGCTGTGACATGCTCACCTTGACTGCTGTTCTGTGCCTTCTGCCCTGGGCAGTGAGCTCATTTGCAGGACTCCTTTGCCCACAGTTTGGCTATTCTTTGGCTATTTTCTGCCACTAAGGCTGCTCTGGGCCCTGAGGTGAAGCTGTAGTTAAATGTCCACGTGTCCTTGTGCAGCTGTGGTCACCCCGCACTCCTCTGCTTGTCCCTAGGTCTTTGGCACCAATGTGATGGTGACAGTTGCCAAATCGTTCGAGGCCCCGATAAAATGTGAGTAGATCTTCCCCATGTGCTGGAGGAGGGGCTGTCCCTTTTGCTGCCCCGTGTACCTCTGCCCTCTGGAGATGGTGGGGAAGATGGGGTGGGTGTAGGAAGGTTTCATGCTAGTTGACCCCTCAGAATGCTGTGTGGTGGTGCCACCAACCTGGGGGAAGCCAGGCCAGGTCTCTGGAGAGGGATGGTTTGCAGAGCCCTGAGCTGGCTGGGTTAGTCTGCACCCACAGAGCATGTAACTTCACCTGCTCAATCAAATCAAAACCTAAAAAACCTCAAGGTTTTTCTGCCATTTTTCTGCCTTTGTGGAGTATGTAGTTGTTTGGGTCATGGGGGCTGGCCCCAAACCCCTCAGTTTCCCATCCCAGAGTTGTCCCAGGGAGGAGAAGGGGGGGGGGAGCTGCAGGAAAGGAGGGGGGTGAGGGCAGGGACAAGGGTCTTGCCCTTCTCTGGTCCTTTTTTGCCAGGCACAGCAGTGCTGAGGTCTGCTCAGCACAGACATTTCCCTCACTGTGCTTCTCTGCTCTTCGTAGTGGTTTTCCCTCAGGACCTGCTGGAGAAGGGGCTGGAGGCTGACAACTTTGCCATGCTGGGTCTGGGAGACATTGTCATTCCAGGTAAGAACAGAAGGAGGAGGACATGACCGGGATCAGGCTGTGGGGAGCCGAGCGTGTGCCTCTCTCTGCCTTTGGCTAGAGAGTCTGAAGACTCCCTGTGGGACTCCTCCTGGGTCTGGGGGCTGAGTGGGCTGGTGGTCTCCCAGTGGGTCCGGGTGCTGTCCCGGTGCCTTGTGCCACAAGAGGGCACTGTCAGCCCAGGCACAGCACCCGGAGCTCCTGCTGGTCCTGCCCTGTCTCCCTCAGCCTTCCCTAGAGCTCCATCCCCTCACTGTCCTGTTCTCCCTGCAGGAATCTTCATCGCCTTGCTGCTGCGGTTTGACATCAGGTGAGTGGGCGGCAGGGAAGGGGCTCTAGCAGGTTGGATCTTGCAGCATATTTGAGCTGCTTTTGTAGAGGAAAAGGGGAAGAGCAACCCCAGAGCGTGGTCGTGCTCTCCCCTCTAGGGCTTGGTGACCCAGAGAGTGGCTGGAATGGAGGTGCGGTGGAAGGGGAAGCTCTTGGTAGAGCAGATGTGATGAGGGCTGGCTTTGTGGGCAAAACTGAGGGCGAGTTGTTTGAACTCCTGAGTGTTGCCATACACACGGCAGGGCTGGCAGCACCTAATGGCCCCACAGAGTCTCCCTGGCACCAAGGAGGAGAGGGCAGCATTGCTGAGTGATGGCAGTGAGGGGAAACAGTGACAACACAGTGTGGGAAACAGCCAGAGGTGCTGGCACCTGAGAAGTGCTCGCGTGGATGCAAATCAGTGCCTGGCAGGGCTGGTTGTCTCTGGGTTCCTGTTGATGTTGGGGGGAGCAGCTCCTTCCTACGTGGGGAAGCTGCACCTACTGCCGGGGTGGTGCTTTCAGCAGTTGCCCCACACTGAAAGTCTCTGGCTTGGGGAGCTGCTGGGAACGGGCTGCTTCGTGTGACCGCGATGGTGTGGCCCCGCTCTTACTGCTGTTGCACAGACCTTTTTGGTCTGTGCCAGCTCTTCCAGGTGTTTCCACCCACATCTTGCCTGCACCTGCTGGGAATCCCAGTTCCCGCAGCCTGCCCTGCAATAAAACAGCACATGCTGAGAGCAGGGTGCCAGGAACGGGCCGTGCCTCCCCTGAGAAGGTGGGACCCTCTCCCTGAGTCCCAGCACCAATTCCTCCCCCCCAGTAGCCATCCAGCAAGCAGGATTGTTCTCTTTCTTCCCTTCCCCAGCCCCTCACCTGGGTGGCACCCCATCCAGTCCCACACTGGTCCCCTAGGATTAGGGGCAATGCTGGTGACAGTCTCTGTGCTGTCCCAAGAGGGGGGACAGAGCACAGCTCCCCACAACCCAGCGTGGTGGGAGATGGCTGGGCCAGCTCTGTTTTAGCCACTGGCCTCTCAGACATGAGGTCACTTGGCTCTGCTCCCTTTTCCTACAGCTTGAAGAAGAACACGCACACGTATTTCTACACCAGCTTTGTGGCCTACATCTTCGGGCTGGGCCTGACCATATTCATCATGCACATCTTCAAGCACGCCCAGGTGAGCTCCTGGGCTGAGCTGCCTTCCCGACGATGCACGTCCCAGGCGGGACACGCCAGCTTGGCCACAAGGTTCCTCCATCATGCCAGGAAAAAACAGACACGTTCCTTCTCTTGGCTTTGCTTTTCCAGTGCCTGCCTCTACCTTTCCCTGCCCAAAGCCTGTGTGCCTGGCTGGAACAGAGTCCTCCTTGGGGCAAGGCTGGTTCAGGCAGCTGTGTTTCCAACAACAGCACCTCAGCCAGGCTGCTCTGTGTTTTTGTGGATCTTTGCAACCAAGCTGCCCCTGAAAACCCACCCTCTGTGCTGCAGAGGGGCCTTGAGGGGAGCCCGCATGCCATGAGTGCTGGTCTGCATGGGGGCCCTGAGTGTGTTTGTGGCCTGCTGGGACCTCATGGCACGGGGTTTGTGCTGCTGCAGCTGTAACTTGGCTCTCAAAGCCCATGTTGTGGGGTTTTAACCCTGTGCAGCACCGTGGCAGATGCTATGGGTGCAGAGGGGATAGGGCCACCTCTCCTCACGCTCCTCCCGAGGGGGGATTTGTGGTTTAGTTTTAACACTTGTTTTTCTTCCTGACAGCCTGCTCTCCTGTACCTGGTCCCCGCATGCATCGGATTCCCACTTCTTGTGGCCTTGGCAAAGGGAGAAGTAACTGAAATGTTCAGGTGAGCGTCAGCTGGGGACGGAGCTGTTTTGCCTGCGGCGCTGGAGCGCATGAAGCGTGCAGATGTTCCCACGGCCGGGCACAGCTGGAGGGATGGGTTCATCTGGGCAGGCTCTGGGCGTGCGTGTGTGTGTGTGTGTGCACGTGCGTGGGTGGAGGGAGCGGGTCTGTGTTTGTACACGCCAGCCCTGGCTCCAGCCACCTCCTCGTAGCCGGGTGGGAGCTTTGGTGCGGCACCAAGAGGCAGGCAGCATCTGGTATGGCTTTACGCCCCGGTGACAAAGCTTTCCCCGGGCACTGGCAGGCAGGGGAGGGTGGGACCGCACACCTGGTGCCGAGATACTTGGTCATTGTGTCCCAGGGCCCGTGGGTGGGGGAGAACGGAGCCGGATCCAGCTGCAAGAGCAGCCAGGGCTGGTTCGAGCACATCCCAGCCTCCTCGCTCGGGTGAAGTATCCTGATTTGCAGCAGTCTCCCTGCCCTGGGGACTGTGAGCGCAGAGAAAAGGGATCTGTACTGTTTGCTCCGGCCCTTCTCTCAATCTGCCACGCTCCAGGCATTTTCCTCTTTGCTGAAAGCAAGAAGCTTTGCTCTCCTGCCTGTAGTTTCCCTTCTGAGTGATGTAGAGAGTGACCTGGCCCTCCTGGGAGCTGTTTCTCTCTTGTGCTTGAGGCTGTTGGTGACCCAGCGTAGTTGTTTGTTTGAGGCTGAGACAGAGAAGGGAACATCCATCCCAAAGCAGGGCCGTGCACCCCCCAGCCTCCCAGCTCCAGGAGTGCCCCATATTGTGGGAGCCTGCCTGAGCCTTCGGCCTTCTCAGAGAGAAACCAGCACCCGATTGGGGCGCAGTGGGGAGCCGGCTGCCCTCGGTTCCTTCCCCTCCCCTGGGAGACTCAGGTATGCGTGTTCCCACCGGGCTGTCAGCTGGGCCGGCTCCCCAGCCCTGCCGCACCTGCCCGGCCTTTGATGTTTGCTTCTGACGATCGCTGCTGCAGGCGCTGAGTGTCCTGGGATCGTCCTTCCTGTGCACCTGGGTTCCTGCAGCCGCTCTCCCCCCGGTGCCGTGACTCACCAGCTGACAGCAGCACCCCCCC
>BJBW01007370.1:60664-76385 GCA_004320125.1 Scolopax mira | reverse complement strand
TTCCTCAGGGCTGCTTTCTGACACCCATCCCCCAGTCTCTATTGATAGTGAGGATTCTTCTGGCCCAGATGCAGAACTCCACACTTGCTCTTATTGAACCTCATGAGGTTCACCTGGATCCACCTCTCCAGCTTGTCCATGTCCCCTTTTTTTTCCTTCCTCCTTTTTTTTTTTGTTTAAAGGGATGCCATCCAGAGAAACCTGGAATGTGTACCCTCTTTCTGGACCAGCCTGCTTTACATGCTCCATGTTGGGACCTGGCAATGGAGGTAGGAGCATGTGTGACCCTAGCATCAGTTGTCCTCCCTGCGGCTGCTGCTTGGCTCCTCTCCTCCCACTGTTGGTCCTGGAGGGAGCTGGGGAGGCCTCTCCCTCCCAAAGGATGAAGCTGGGGAAGCTGCAGGCCTAGGGCACACTCACCCTGGTCCTCTCCTCTTCTGTACATGTGAACACAGAGCACGGCTGCAACCCCGGGCCCATGGGCGCCATCTTTACTGGGAAAGCTGGGCAGCAGCTGGACTGGCTGCAAAACTTGGCTCAGTCACGTGCCCTGTGCCGAGAAAGGCCAGGGAAGTGCTGCAACCCCCCCATCCCCTAGAACATCACCTCTGAAAACATGCTCATTGTCCCCATCACCATCCCCAGGGCTGCCGCTGTGTTTGCACCAGGATCGCTTGATGGCTGTTTTGGCAGGGACTGGGATGGACAATCCCCCCATGCTGCCAGAGCACAGGGCTGTGGTGGAGCCTCTGCAGGGCACGGCTCTCCGGGGAGGGGACTGCCGGGGTCTCAGGCAGGGCAGCCCCGGGGAGCAGCCGCTGTGCCAGGCGGCTCCGGGTGCCCAGGAAGGGATGATTCTGCAGATTGCTCTGGCTGGGAGCTGCGGGGTGCAGGCAGATAACAACTTGTGGGAAGTTTAGAAAATGCTTTGGTTTCATACCAGTTTGGACAGAAACCAAATGTAGGGAGAAACCAGCAGAAAATTCCTGCAGACCAAATTCCCCCAGCCCCACCAGCGCTGAGAGGTCGCAGCCCCCAGAACCCCCCATGTAGGGGCACGGTGGGGCAGGCACAGGGGCAGGAGGCACGACAGAACCTGGGGGATCATCAGGCACTGCAAGCAGTGCCCCAGAGCCTCATTCCCTGACCTGGTGGCTGGTGGCGCATCAGGCAGAGCCCTGCAGAGGTGAGAGCCACCAGGACTCAGTGTCCAACGGTGGAAAAAGAAGATGCTATTTATTTACTTAAGCCTGGCTCTTTTCCTCTCCCACTCCCCCCTGGCTGTATTGCAGGTTAGAGGAGACCTTCCTGTCTAGTCCTTTCCATGTCCCTTTAAGAACCTGTTGTCCACAAGCTTGTCCAGTCCCTTTCTGAACCTGCCCATGTTGCTTGGCTCCTTTTCCCCAGTGGTAGCAAGCTCTAGTTGTTCAAACCTGTTAAGAAGTTTTAGCTTCTCTCTTCTAAACTCATCACCTGTGGTGACTCCTTACTCTGAGTACTACTTTGGGCTCGCCTTGGCTACCTCCTTCATGGTTTTGCAAGCCTTGGTCATATCCTCCCTTGGTCTTCTCCTTTCCAAACAGGGAAGTCTCAGCCTTTCCAGTCCCCTCCCATACAACAGGCGCATCATCTCTTGGTTATTACAGAGCGAGTCCAGAGAAAGTAAACTCCTCTATCTCCTCGTTGAGCTGTGAAACCAGAGCTCAAGCACACAGCACTCAAGGTAAAGACTCAACAAGGTTTTCTATAGTTCCTAGAAAACACATTCCATGTTATTCCCAACACTTTTCTTGCCTGCTGCTGCCAATTAACAGTTCTCTGAAATCACCAAGTCAGGGATGGCTCCCAGCTGTCTCCTGATTTTAACCACTTGTCCCAAACTCCATGCTGTTACCATTTTCTGATTGCTTCTCCCCTGAAGCATCACCTTAATTTCTCTACACCAAAGCTCTCCACCTACCTCTGTGCCCCTCAGTCTTGTGAGGTCCTTCTGAAACTCTTTGCCATCAACACAGACTTTGACCATCCAGAAGAGCTCAGTGTCATCTGTGAACTCGAAGATTTCCTTGTTCACTCCCTTTTTCTAGGGATGGATGAACATGTCAAATATAATACCTGTCCCAGGGCTGGTCCCTGGGGAACCTCACTGCTGACTGTGCTCCATCCTGAAGAGTGACTGTTCAGCCCTATATGTTGCTTCTGATCCTTCAACCACCTTTCAGTTCATGGAAGAGTCTTTCTTCAACTCCCACAGCAAGTTTGATTCTTTGATAATCTTTGGCATGATACCTCATCAGAAACTTTCTGACAACACAGACAGATCATGTCCTCTGACTCCTCTGTATTTGAGACAGGGTCCACCCTTGCACATGCTCTACCAGCTTCTTTCCAGCTCCATGCTCAGCCACAAGCTCCAAAATCCCACCCTTCTGAACTGGGTCCATCTGTGTCCCAGGCACACGTGTCCTGCTCCCAGAGTGTCCCTGGCCATCCACCACCCATCAAAGCTGGATGGCAGCTGGGGACCTGCCAGTGCAGACCTGCTGGGCTGCTGATCAGTGGCACATGACCCATGGTGGCCTGTGCCTCCAGGCTGAAGTTCAGCCATATCTGGGTACATGGTACATATCTGGGGTGGATGGTAGAGCAGGGGAGTTGCTGGGATAGGTGGTTCTATAGAGCCCTGAAGTTGCACAGGTGCCCTTTGGGACATCCTTGGGGCTGGCTGCATGGGTGCAGAAGGACAGAAGCTCCACCTTGGGTGGAACTGTCTGCCTGACTTGGGTCACACTCGGAGAACAGTCTGAGTGTGGAGGTGGCATGGCTGTGTGTCTGTCTGGGAGGTCTCCTCGGCTTGGGGTGAGATGTGCCACTGGGTGCCCATGTGGTGTGTGTGCTTTGAGCTGCCCAGTCACTGTGTCTCCAGCCAGAAGGAGCAGCCTCCATGACCAGAAATGTGGGGACACCTGCCCATCCACCCACAGGTGGCTGCACCGGTCCTTCTTCTGCCTGGCCACTGGCCCTGAGGCTGCCCTCTCCACCCCAAAGCCCCAGGAGACCCTTCCCGTGTGTGTCTGGGGGACGAAGCCACTGTGTCCCCATCCCAGCTCCCTGTCCTCGAGCCACCCGCTGCTCCGGCTGCCCAGCCGTACAGATGGCTCCTCCGCCGCGCCAGGTCGCAGCCTCCACCCTCATGTGCGGCTGCTTTTTGTGTCCCATCTCTCTGTGCATCGGCCTCACCCCATCCCTCCCTCCCCTCCGCCGCCCGCACCCCCCAGCGCAGCCCCCACCGGAGCCAGCCACACACACAAGTGAACTTTTCTGCGTTTTCCAGCAATTAAAAAGAATAAAGCAACAGTTGTCTCCAGGCAGGGCATGGATCCTGGTGACCCTGATTTTCTGTGTGGCTGGGCAGGGTGAATGGGGCTATTGAGACCCCGATGACTGGCATCTCCACTCCAGGATTGTCTCCCCTTCCAAGTCCCCCTCCCCGCGTTCTCCTCCTCCCTACCCTCCTCCCCGCTTTTAATTTCCTTCCTGGAGAGAGCTGCTCATCCCCTTCCCATTGGCCAAAGGCCTGAAAGGGAATGGAGGAGACAAGGGAAGGATTAAAGACGCTCTGCTTAGGAGCAGGCAGCCTGAATACAAGATGCACCGGCTGGGAAAGAATGGGGGCTTAGTGGGGCACCAGATCAGACCCGCCTCCACTCCATTCAGCCCGACCTGCATTCCTGCATTGCTAAGCAGGGACCTTTCTCCCTGGCTGGCCCATCAGAGGGACACCCCGGACCACTGTCCCACCTGCTGCTGCAGGTAGACCTTCCCGGGATGGTCCCACCACGCTGCAGTCCCCTTGGGGTGCAGCCACTAGGGTGCTTGCAGGTCCCTTGAGTCAGCCCCGTGAGGATAAGGAGGCTGCTGGGGCATCCCTCAGGCCAGCCTGGGAACAATCTGGGGCTCTGGGAGGTTCATATCCCTCACCCCAGCAGAGCTATGGGCCTCATCCTGCAGGGTTGGAGTTTAAGGCAGGTACCACCGCTTTGGTGCTCAGAGGAAGGCTGGAGCCTGAGGCAGGGTTGTGCTTGCCCTCCTGGAGAGGGGCTGGGACACTTCCAGCCACAGCCTTGGTGTGAGAGATGGTGGTGTCTCACTGCTTGCTAACCATGTCCTCTCGGGCACAAAAGGCCCCTCAAAAAATCCATGGGTGTTCATTGCCCTTCTTAGTTTTTCCTGTAGCCTTCAGGGTGTAGATGGGGCGTGGATTCACCCCTCCCACTGATCCCATTTACCCCATTCCACAGTGTGTGCGTGACGAAGGACTTGCCACGCTTTGGTCTTTGGGCTCCTCCGGGGCAGGATGGATTTTGCTGCTGAGGCTGGTCCTTGGGAGTAGCTGGAGAAGAGCAGGGTGGTGGAATGAGGGATCAGGGTCACACTGGGGGTGATGAGCCCCCAAGGGCAATGGTGGGCAATGGCCACCTATCACTAACCAAACCCATGGTGGGGACACTGTGGTGTCAGCAGCATCTGGGTCTTTCCATGCTCCCTCCATGCCCAGTTGACCCTCCATGTCTTATCTCAGGTGAGGAGCAGGTAGGAGTAAGTCCCCTGGTCAGAGTAGTGCAGGATCAGTGCTCACTGTCTCTACTAAAGGACATCCCCCTTGCCAAGGCAAGGCCAGTCCACCAGAGCTGGGACAGCACAGCCTGCCCCATGTTACCAACATGCTGGGTCAGTCCTTAGTGCTTGCACACGAGTCCCCCCAGCTGAGAAGGAAATACCCCCCTTCTCTGTGGCTTGAGCTGGTTTCCTCCACAAGATAGGTTGTTCTTGGAAATGTCTCTGGGTCCCTGCTGACATTCAGCCCAGACAGCTCTGTTTTCTGGGAGAACATGTCTCTGGTGGAGCCCAACAAGGCCCCAAAGTGAGCAAGGCATTTCCAGACTCAGAAGCTGGTGGTCTGCAGTGGGGAGAATGGACTGAGTGAGTCAGCAAAGTCCTACAGCCCCAAAGAAGCAGCTGTGAAGTCACCCCAGGGTTCCTACCTGGGTGTCAGGAGCATCCCAGGGAGCACAGGATCTCATGCAGAGACATATCTCAGGGCATTACACACACAGCTTTGGGGCCCTGCACTGCAGGGACAGGGATCTGAGCTCCCATGTCCCATGTAGTGATGAATGTCATTTTAGGTTTCCTGAGGTTGTCCCACCTCTTCCCATCTTCTGATCTTAGATCTCTTGCTGGCCTGGTCCCTCATTCACCCCAAAGCCATGCAGCACCTGCAATGGCCAGGACAGAGCCCTGGTGACCTGCAGGAGCCCAGGGTGGGATGTGGCTGAGGACATGGAGGTGGCCTGACAGCGTAGCCTCCATCACCTTCCAGACTTTTGATTGTATTGATACAGAACAGGATTCAAGCACCAAAAGATTCAGGTGCTTTGAGATGTTCCAGAATGCCCAGGACATTTGTGTGAATGTAGGAGATGGGGTGGCCTCCAGATCCTGGGGCAGAGGCCGGGCAGAGTCTGCTGCAAGGACACCTCAAGCAGCAGAAGCTTAGATGTAAGTGCTGCCATCCCTCCTTGTCTTTCACAGGCTGCAAAGGAGCCCAGACACCACCTTGGATGGACACTGCAGGGTCAGAGCTGAATCCCACCCCACTGACCAAGCTGCACAGTCAGTCTTGTCCCAGTTACTGCTGCCTCCTGAGCACCACATGTGACTATCACAGTCTCCATGGTCCAGCTGGCACCACTCAGACAGCTTCAATCCTCACATGTTAAAATCCATTTTTCAATATTCAGTACTAAAAGCAGCATTTCCTGGGGTCCTGTGACTCCAGCAGAAACTTTGTACCAGCAAAGACCATGAAATGCTTCCTGGAAGTGCATCTCTGTTTCCATCCCAGAAGGTAGAAGAAAATGCCCATCTATTCCTCCTCCAGAGAAGTCACATCCCTTCAAGCATTTCACCACCTGCCACCAGCCTCAACTGTAGACATGGAGCCCACCTACACATCCACCCCCATCACTGCATCCTCTTACTTGGGGAAGTCTGAGGTCTTTGCATCAGAAAGCTTTTCTGACTCTAGGGCAAAATAGGCAGGAAATCATCAGATTTGGTGTAAGGAACCTCTTTTATCAGCACGAGACATCTGCCCCACTGAGTAATCACCAGCCGTGGTGAGGCAGAGGTGGCTGGTCTTTTCTCAGGGGCTGGTAGACACGTTGCAGTGGCCTCAGCTGTGCCTGGCCCTGCAGGAGCCCTTTTCCTTCTCCAAGACCAGAAACCCTGCCCTCGAGGAAGATCTCTGCAGGAGATCTTCACCACCCTAAGGTTTGGGTGCCCCCATTGCCCCATTGCTGCCAGAACACTCCCCAGCACTGCCAACGGGCAGGAAACATGAGGGGTCCCCACCTTGTTGTGCCCCCAGACTCTGCCATCCCGTCTGGTTCCCATCCAGCCCCTGCCCACGCTGCCTGCAGAAACCAGAAGCTCCGTCCCGATGGAGGAGCCCAAGGGTCCCAGGGAGGGAAAGAAGCTGAAATGCAGGTGAAAGGCAACTCATCTCCCTCTGCAATGGCCGGGGGGCTTTAGTCCTTCTTCTGCTGTGCTGAGGGGCCGGAGCCTGGTGTTTCCCAGACCGTGGCAGACGCAGACCCTGGGCAGCCCGATGGGGATGAAGAGCCCGGGATGGAGAGGGACCACGGGACTTTCTCTTTAATGCAATGCTATGAATACTCGGGGTCTTTCTGCTCACTGTTTAATGGATTTGAATGTGAAAAGGTGGTGGAATTGGGAAGAGGGGAAGAGAGGGGGGAGGCCAGGCCTCTTTGTTCGGGGGTGCTGCTCCAGCCTTGGATTTATTTAGCATTTGGAGGGCTCTGGGGTCTTTCTCTCCTCCCCAGCAAAGGCTCGCTCCCTTTTTTGCCTCATGCTTATTAGCATAGCAGCTGCTCGGGAGAGGGGCTCGGCAAGAGAAAAGGATAGAGGCGTCCGGGAAATGAATAGGAGGGGAAAAAAAAAAAATCACTTAAAAGGACACAGGCTTTGAATGAGGGGGAGTCATGAGTGGAAAAGGGGACGGGGGGCGGCTCGGAGTTGTCACCGTAGCTGTGAATGTGAGCAGGGTGAAATGCAAGGACCCACTGACGATGATTGCCCTGGCCAGGCGTCTCACTGGGGGACAAGGGCCTGATCCTGGCCCTGAGGAGCGAGGCCAGTGCTGCCCCCTGCCCCCCAGCTCACGGGGACACGCAGGGCGGTAGGTGTTGAGCTGGCACCATTCTGCACCCCCAGCCCTGCTGCCTTCAGACACCCTCACCCCTCTTCCTGCGGGGACTCAGGGTGGCCCCTGTGGCTGTGGTTGGGGGTCCCCCAGCGGTGACCTCCAAACTGAAACATCCAGGGAGAGATCCCCGTAAGTGTCACAGCAACTGGCAGTTCCCAAAGGTGCTGGGCTGCTGTTGTGACCCCGCTCTGTGAGGCAGAAACGGGGCAGCAGCCAAGTGCAAGCCACCAGTGCCTCTGGCTCCTCCACCCCTGGCAGAGCACTCCAGCCACCAGAGGAGTGGTGGCATAGCTAAAGGACGTCAGGTGTCCAGGGGCTGCCACGCCACTCACAAAGGGATGACCACGCTGAGACACACCAGTGAGAGCTCCTGAGCAAGCAGGGGTGTGTGGGCAGGGGTCTGGTCTGGGCAGAAACCACCAAAGAGTGGGCACTTGGGAGTCCGTCTGTGCGATGGCATCACATGTAATAGCATTGCTGTTGGCTCAGCATGGGTGAGGGGTGTCTTTTCAGCCAGAGAAAACGAGAAAAGAGGTGTTGCTGCGCTGCCAGGGCTGAGGGGAGGCTGCAGAGGTGCCATTTCTAGGCAGATTTCCCCCTGTTTTTATAACCCATGCAGAGCCAGTCATGTGCTCGCCGTGCCCTCGCCTTTGAGGGCACAAGCCACCAGCCCCAGGGTGCTGCTCAGGGCCCGTGCCAAGGCCCAGCCTCGCACTGCCCGGTGCCCACCAGCACATTGCAGAGGCTGATGAGAGCCGGCAGCCGCTGCCCAGCAGATGGTCCATCCCGCCAGGTGGCCGTGCTCGCTGGGCCAGCCCTGCCTCTGCTCCGTTACCACCTGGGGGAATCTGCCGGCAGCCCCATGTCAGGCTCCCTGGGGTCCTCCACGCCTGCGCAGGGCTGGCACCACAAGGGGGTCAGCAGAGCCAGCCACACTGCCAGCATGGCCATCCTGCCCGGAACCAGTGTGACGCTGCTCAGTGCCAGGCTGGACCAGAGACGAGTAGGATGGACTGTCAGTGCTGGCCATGGCCAAGGACATGCTCTGCCCCACTGAAGAGACGATGCTCACAGCTGGGATTCTGTGTCCCTCTAGGTTCCTCCGGGCCTGCCAGGGCTGCTGCCCAGATCATGAGGGGAAAGGGGTGCTGCCTTTTCCTAATAATCAGCAGAAGCACATCTCAAGCTGAGCCAGACCAAGGTCTACCACCTCGAGAAGATGCTGCTGAAGGTGCTGGACTCCTTGGTCCAGAGACTGCCCCCAGCCCTCCAGTCTGTCATCCATCCAGCTGTCCAGCTTTGCCTCTGTCCATTCTTCTACCCATCCCTATGTCTGTCCTTAGCTATGCTGCTATTCAGCAGGGGCTGCCTGTGTTCCCCATGCTGACACAGCCTCAGCCTGGGAGCATCCCTGGGGTGACACAGTCCACTGAGCACGGAGGTCTGCAGAGAGACAGTGATTTTAGGGCATGGGGGGTTGGCATGCATGCACCTTGCATCAGGGCGTGAAGGTTGCAGGCTGCAGGAAGACCCCACACCAGCTCCATGCCACAGGAAGGGGGCGGCCAGCTCCAGCTCCAGCACGGGAATGATATCGGGGTCTGGGGTCAGCTGTGAAATGGGTTGAAACCATGAGCCATCCCATCCTGCCCAACATGCTGTGGAGGTCTGGTGCTGCCAAGCCCAGCCTGCCCGGCCACCCTCCCACTCCCCCACACCAAGGGGCTCACCCTGAGGGTGGGGATGGAGCCCAGAAAGCATCAAGAAGAGGCAAAATACGAAGGCTGGAAAAGAGGTCAGGCTGGCCAGCCAGACCCAGCCGCCAGCTCCTCCCCGGCACCAAACAGTAGTTGATTGTGAACTTTTTTTTTTTTTAAAAAAAAGGTAACTCCTATTGGGATCTGCAGGCTGCGGCATTATCATAGTCATACAAGTGCCCAACAAAGCAGCTATTTAAAATGTACTGAATTTTGATTACAGCCCGTCCCCTCTCACTCGCCTGCTCACCGTCTTTCTTTCTCATTCATTACTTACTGTGTTAAGCTCCCTGAAATTCAAATAAAATCCCACCTCCTCCCCCCCATCCATATGCGTTGGTCGATTCAGCTCCAATGGCCGGGCTTGACGGGTGAAGGGCAATAGAAGAGAAGACAAAGCTGTCAAACCTTGCCGGGCTGTGTTGACTTCCCATCACCCCTGTGGCCGGAGAGGAGCTCAATCCATCTGGTTTGGAGTCAGTAGCACAAACAAAAGCAAAAGACAATGGCAGGAAGCACTTGAAAGTTCAAATTCTTGCTTTGGTTTCTCTTGGAACAACAGCATCGACGTAATGCGGCTGGCGGACAATAACGCACAGCCAGGGACACGCAAAAATGCCAGAAGAATGTGCTTATGCCACCAAATGATCTGATATTTTTGTTCTATTGGAACACAAATAGAAAAGGGAGGGGAAAAAAAAAAAAAGGAAAAAACCCAAGTCTTTTGGAGTTCCTAGATTTCTTGGATGAGGTTTCTGTAGAGAGGAGAGCTGTGACATAGGGTGGCCATGGGCTGTGCTGGCCTCAGCCCTGGGGGGGGTGAGGTTCAGCTACACCCTTGGTGTGTCCCATTGCATGTGGGAGCCTGGGGACACAGGGTGGCACTGCAGGCACTGATGGGGGGGCATTTGTATTCACCACCCAGCCCAAATTCCCTGCAAGAGAGAGTGCCACAGGTCCCAGCCCACCCCATCTGCTGCAGGGTGAGAGGAGCCACGTGCTGAAATGCTGCATTTCCTTGGAAAAAACCCATCCTCGAGGTCATGGCTGGCCCGGCCCCGCTGGCTGAAGCCATGGGACAAGGTGAATAGGAAGAAGCCGTGGGGCAGAGGTGAGCGGGGCTGAGCCCAGCCCTCTGGCATCCCAAAGCAGGCACCTGGATGGGTTTTTTGCAGCCCCCCCCAAGCCCAGGGAGACAGGCAGGGGGGAGCTGCACCCCTCAGCGCCCCATCCCCAGGGAGCACGGTGATGGCGGGACATTTGGTGGCACTCACCGGTGGGGCAGTGTCACTCATTGTCACAAGCAGGTAAAATCATACCACAGCAGGAGAAGGGACCCCCCCCCCCAACATGTCCCACAGATTTGGCCACAGTCAGGGGCTGCCGTGAGACCCCGTGTGACGAGCCTGCAGGAAAACCAGTGTTTGCAGTGGTTTTGGCATCACCCTTTTTTTTTCCTGCTAAAAACCAGCTGGGAAACTGGGTTCCCCTTCTCTTCCACGTTGGGCTGCTGCCTGGGCAGGCTGAATGTCTCCAGGGCACCTGGGGGCAGCCAGCTGTGTCCATCTCAGCCTGGCACCGGCTGGCACGGGAACTGGCACAGCAGAGCAGGGGTTGGCCTGGAAAGATCACACCGAGCCTTTTCTCTAGGTCTCTTCCCTACTCCCACTCACGGGACAGCCCTCCTGGCACCCCAAGGCCCGCAGCCAAATTGGGCATGGCACAAATTTCCCAGGAATTTGGGCATTTCCAGAGCCAGAAAAATTATTGATACAGAAAAAGCCTCATCCAAAAGCCCTCACTGCTGCCAGTGAGGGAGATCTGCCTGCACCCTGCCTTCAAAGCAGGTCCTGGGCTGCAGGCAGGACCCAGCTGGTGCAGACTCAGCGCTGCCTCTGCTCTTCCCAGAGCATCTGGATCCTGCCTGGAAAACCTCCGGAGGTGCAGGGCTCAGCCTGCTTTTGGGCATCAGCCTGCTCCGAACTATGCGAGGGGATGGAGGTGCCTCTGCGGAGGGAGACCCTTTGCCCACTCTCACTCCATGCCCTTCCAGGGCTGAAGCCACCAGTCTGGCAGCAGCTTCTAGCTAGAGGTGACCCCATCCTCCCAGCCCCTGGGTTTTGGGAGGACCAAGCCATCTCATACCCTTACTGGGGCCCATGTTGGGCTAGAAAGCCTGGGAAGGTTTGTGGGGAACCACACAAAACCTGGGAAAGTTTTGAGGGGCAAAGCTGGTGAGACTGGGGCTGCAGACCCAAACCCTGCATGCCATGGCCATGGCCCATGGGAATGGCCCCAGGACTGGCCACAGAGCTCCCACCTTACTCCCTCGGGGCCAGCAGGGTTAATTAAAACCCATGTCCCTAGCCCCGCACCAGGCCTTCGGTGTGAGCCATCCACCCTCCACCAGCTCCAAATGGTGGGATGGGGCAAACCAGTACACCCTCAAGCATCAGGAAACTTCCTTCAGCCCAAACGAAGGGGCTGGCAGGGGCTGCATGCTCCAGCGGCCCCCCCAAAATTCACCCCAACCACTACCCCTGCAGGGAGGCGTTCAACTCCAGAAGAGCTGCAGATTCAGACACCGAGGTGGGGACCTGACTTACCACCCCCTGTGGCCACTGCTGCAGCCACCCGACGTCCCCCCTAACCACATGGGAAAGAAAAAAAACCAAAAAAGCCTTTTTTTTTTTTTATAAAAAGATCAATGAAAAATTTATTTATAAATTTCGCACTCTGAGGCTACACAGCTATATCATACACTTAGGAATATGCTGTACTGTACAGACTTTATCCAGTTAGAAATGATCATATAGTGACCCACATACAGCTTCAATATAAGCCTAAAAATTCTTAACATTAATTAACATAATTAAAAAAGGTATTTGCATCTAAAGAAAAATCTACAGAAAAACTCCTTTCTGGAGCAATCTGTGCATCAGCTTCAATGTCTGCTTATTTCACTGACATTATCAATATATTCTTCTTACAAAAATAATAATAATAATTAAAAAGATGACTGCCGGAAGGCGACCAGTCATGCATGAAAGAGCCTCCCCCACCTGCCTCTTTATTTTTTTTTTCTTGTACTCCCCATTTTGGCGTGAAGGGTCAGCAGCACGATGAGCCAACAAGGGGGGTGGGGGGGACCCTCATTTCAATTTGAATCAATCTGCATCCCTTTTACTTCTCAGGATCAAGAGAGACGCGGGGTGTGGGGGTTGCATAGAAAATTGAAACTCTAGGGACTAGGAAGGGCAGCAGCTTTTCAGTAAAATACAAAGGGATGTAAAAATACATCAACTCACAATTTCAGAGCAAACCCCCTTCCCCAACGTACAGTTTCCCAAAATCTCAGCGTGTCTAAAGCTCCAGGAGGCTGGAAAGGAACAATACTTTTCTTAAACAACTCACCCAGCAATTCACACAGAAGATTCACAGTCTTAATAGGTATTTTATAAAAATATAAATATGGGTTACATCATGTTGTCTTTACAACACTGGACAGAGCTCCCTTTAGACTGGGTTTATAACCAAGATTTCTTTTTTAAAATCCATCTAGAACTTGGCTTTACAATACAATTTTTTTAATATCATGTCATAAATGTTATGACATTTCATTGTGGCAAATCCATTTAGTTAAAAAAAATATATATATATAAATGTGCAACCATCTGGTAATAACGACGATAAAACCTCACTAGAAAAGATCTTGTTCCCACCCCGTAATTATCACACAGAAGCACCAGTGGAAGTGCTGGACACCCCCTTCCATGCTCACAGAAAGACTTCAGCCAAGCAGTTCCTTGAAAATTACAGCATTAACGGTAGATGCTTTCGACGGGGCTTTTTCTTCTATTTCTTCTTTACATCTGGAGCTTTTTTTAAAAAATCATATCATTGAAGGAGAGAAAACCAAAAACAAACTGCAGGTGAAACCATCAGAAACAAAGCAGAATATTCAGTGCAATGGGAAAGAATCATGGCAGACTCAAGTTTTTTTTTTTTAGTTTTAAGACTAGGAAAACAAACAAAGCATATTTCCCAAACCATATTTTTGAAACACTCACCACCAGCTTCAAACAAAACCAGGCTCACAATCTTCACCCACAAAAATATACATACATGATAAATAGTTAAGACACAACCCAAATAAACCAGCAGGTAACTATTTTCTTTTTTTTAATCATAATGGTTTGGATGCAGGGAGCAAGAGAAGAAAGAGTGGGGAGACGGTAGTGATATGGATGGTTTTAGTGCAGAGGAGGGCTGAAAGACCAGCGGGAGAAAGGAGACTTCTGAAATTTTCCGCATTTTCCAAGTGGATGTTCTTGTGCCATAGCAATAAAAAGCAGCATTTGCGATTATACGTGCAGTCACTTCAAAATGCGACTTCGGGTGGCCTTCTCTTCTTCCTCCCTTTCTTTTATAAATATATATATTTAGGCATATATATATAATATAAAAGGTGGGTGAATCTACGTATATCAGTCAAATGAATCATTCTGCATTGAGAAGTGTTATCCAAGTTTCACCAAAAGAAAAAAAAAAAGTTCCCAAACTATTTTCAGTAGTTTTCCGGCATCTCTCTAGGCAGCAGAGAGCGCTCGCGCCCCTTTTCTGTGCAAAAGCAAATCCTCTGCCTCTAGAGTTTATTTCACTTTTTTTTTTTTAAAGGAAAATAAAAAAAGTCCAGGATTTGCTAATCCCCCTTTACACACAAAACCAGAAGGATTCAATGTCTTTTTCCTGGGATCTCACGCGTGCTAAACGGATTGGAGGAGTGGGTGAGGACGCAGACTTTCTTCAGACACCCAAAAAAAGAAAACCAAAGCAGAAAACCCAACACAAAAAAAAAAAAGAGAGAGTATTCGGGGTGAGAAAAACCGGGTCTGTCATATTTCATATTCCAATGGAGAAGCCTCGGAAAATAAAAAAAAAAAAAATCAGCGGTGGGAAAACACTGGGAGAAGATGGGAAGGGGAGGAAGGCTTTCCTGCTCTTCCTCGCCGGGGAAGGGCGACGAGAGCCCCAGCCCGGCCCGGGCACCGCTCCCGGGGCCGGCTCCACTCCGGGGGGCACCGGGGGGAACGTTGAAATGAACTCGGTTCTGAGCCAGAATGCTTTAGGTCGGAGGGAGCGAGGGGAACAGGGAGGGAGGATTAAATATTGGCAGGAAGGGGGACGGGGCAGCCCTTAAAGCATCTGACCAGATGTCAAACTGAAACCGTGAATACTGTGAGTGCAGCCGAGGTAGATGGAGGAAAAAAAAAAAAAAACAAAACACAAACATTTACAGTAGGAGAACAACCCTTGGAAGGAAAAAAAAAAATTAAAAAAGCAGGCGAACGGTGGCGTGTTTTGCGTGGGGCCCCAAATCTTCGCCAAACGCCCCCGGCGCAGGGGTGGGAGCAGCTTCGGCGGCCGGGGGAGCCGGGGGGAAGGGGGGGGGGGGGGGGGGGGGGGGGGACGAAGAGGAAGAGGGGGAGGAAGGGGGGCGGCGCCGGCATCACCGGGCGCCGGCAGAGTATTTGGCCTTGGTGATCAGGTAGAGGACGATGTCCTGGTGGCCCCCGAAGGCGGCGATGTGCAGGGCGCTCCAGCCGTCCCGGTTGGCCAGGCGGATGTCGGCGCCGAACTTGACCAGGAGCTTGACCAGCTCCAGGTTGCCGTCGATGACGGACTGGTGCAGCGCCGTCTGCCCCTCGGGCCCGAAGGAGTTGACGTTGAACTCGCAGTTCGTCATGTTCTGCAGCAGCGACTGCAGCTCCTTGGTGTTGCCGCGCCGCACCGCCTCCTGGAAGACGCGCTGGCTGGGCGGCGGCGCGGCCACCGCCGACACCTCGCTCTGGCTCATGCCGCCCCTCAGGCCCCGCCGCCCCGCATGGACGGCGCCGCCTCCGCCCGCCCGGGCATGCGGCGCTGCCGGCGGGTGCTGCTGCCGCCGCGACCCCCGCTCCTCCGCCGCCGCCGCCACCCCCGCTCCGCCGCCGCGCCCGGGCCCCTCTGGAGTGCAGCCGGCCCCGCGCGCGCCTTTTACCCGCCCTTTTATTTGCATAACAATGGCACGGCCGTGACGACGCCGCGGAGGGGGCGGGGCGCCGCCGCCGCGCGCCTGTTGAGAACAAGGGGGCGGGGGCGCTGTGGGAAGCCACGCCCCCACCCCGTTCCCCGGCGTTGGCGCCGGGGGTGGGGGGGATGATGGGGGGGCGCTCCCGGCCCGGCTCGGCCCGGGTGCTCGCTCGGCCCCGCTCGGTAAAGTCCGACATTGGCCCGGCCTGACCCGGCTCGGTTCGGTATAGTCCGGGATTGGCCGCGCTCGGCTCCGTTCGGTATCGTCCGGCACGGCCCCGTTCGGCCCGGCCCCACTCGGCTGGTGTGTCGGTTCAGCACGGCCCGACGGGGCCCGCCTCGGTCCGTGGCGGCCGGGCGCGGTGGCCGCAGGCAGGGGGCACCACCGCCCAGGCCGTGCCGCGCCGTTCCGTGCCGGGCTATACCGTGCCGAGCCGGGCCCAACGGGGCCGTGCCAGGCGGCTGCCCCCGCCGCGCTGCCTCCGTGCGGTGCCCGTCCCGGCCCCCTCCGCGCCCCCGGCCCCTCCCCGGGCCCCTCCTCGCCCCCTTGCCCCGAACCCCGTGGGGTCCTCGCGGTGCTGGGGGGGGGGGGGGGGGGGGC
>BJBW01007370.1:0-60522 GCA_004320125.1 Scolopax mira | reverse complement strand
GGGGGGGGGGGAGGGGGGGGGGGGCGGGGGGGGGGGGGGCGGGGGGGGGGGTTTGGGGGGGGGGGGGGGGGGGGGGGGAAGACACAGCCCCCGCCAGGTCCCGGAGCGACCCACGGGGGGGGGATCTGCTGGTGGCTGATGGCCGGCTCCCGGCGTGGGAGCGCAGGGACGGGGGGTGTCGACACGGACAGGAAAATGGGCAAAAAAGTACCAAAAATAGTGCAAACCCGTGTTGGGGGGGGGGGGGGGGGGGGGGGGGGGCCGCCCCCCCCGNNGGGGGAGAGGGGGACGACCCTCCCGTTTGGCCCGCGGGAGCAAACGGCGGGGGCCGGGTGGGAGCGGCGTCCCCCGCTGCATCCGCCGGGCGTTTGGTGGGAGCGGGAGGTGCGGGAGGAAGAACGTGTCGTAAAAGAAGGTGCGAGCGGGCGCGGCGGGGGCAGCTGGCCGGCAAGCTGCTGTCACCTGGCCCTGCCGGCTCGTCCCTTTGGGGCTGGAAAGGGAGAAATCAGTCAATCGATGAAAGTTGCCACCTCGGAGCCGCCCGTCAGGCGCACGACTCGCCCCGCGGTGTTTCCCCGGGGCCCGGGAAGGCTGGGGCTCTGCTCTGCCCGCGCTGGCTCCTTGGTTGGGGGAGGTGAAACCCCCCTCATTTGGGCTGTAAGGACCTGGCAAAGCAGCTCCTGTTTCTCCTTTTCTAAGGCCGTTTCTGCAGCTTTTCTCGTCCCTGCGCCCGTCCCCGTCTCCGTTCCCATCCCCATCCCCACACCCGTCCCCATGTCCATCCCATCCCCGTCGCTACCCTCATCCCATGCGCACCCCATCTCCGTCCCCATCCAATCCCTGTCCATCCTGATCCCATCCCCGTCTCTTCCCCATCCCATCCCATCCCATCCCATCCCATCCCATCCCCGTTTGCTCTCCGTGTCCCCTGTGGTGTCCCCGAGCGCGAGCTCTCCCGGTTGCAGTGAAGCACCAGCACATCGGAGCGCATTGTCCCCACGGCCCGGGACGTGGCTCTGTTCGGAAGCCTGAGGCTGGCACGGCCCCGCGGCTGCTGCTGGCACCCCCCTCCCGCTCTCCCCTCCCTCTGCGGCTTCTCCCAGGACATCCCTGTGCCGGGGCGAGGAGCCCCTGCAGCGCTGGCGAAGGGCAGGGAGGTGGCCTTGGTGTCCATGTGTGGGTGCCAGGTTTGCCCAAGGAGCCACCCCCCGCCTGTCCTGTCCCGTCTGGGGCAGGAGGTGGTGGCTCCGTCCCGCATCACCCCAGCCGTGGTGGCAGTGGGGGGACACTCCCTGCCCTCCTCTCCCCTGTGCCACCTCGCCGGGGTGCGGGGCAGGGTGTGCGGTGTCTCCCGATGACTGGCAGGGAGCTGTGGCCGAGCCCGGGGCCCCGGCGCAGCCTGGCACGGCAGAGGAGCCGCCGGGGGGTGAAGCCATGGCAGCCACTCGCCATTCCCCAGCGCCACACCTGGCAAAGCCACCGTGGCAAAGCCGGCAAAGGGAAAGCAGCGGGTTGTGCAGTGGTTCTGCTGGAGCCAGGTGGCACAGTGGCTGCCATGGCTTGGGGAGGGGGCGGGGGGGAGTGTCAGGGTCTGCTCCCGCCAGCTCACCCTCCTTTTCCTCTCCTAAATACCCCCAGCACAGTGGATTTTGTGCCTGGCCAGAGCGAATCCTGCGAGGTGCGGAGCCCTCGCACTGAGCCGTGGGAGGGTGGGAATTGCTCACCCCTCCTGGTCCGGGGCTTGGCCAGTTACATCCTCGCCTTTGCCAGTGACACTGGTGAGAAAAACAGAGCGCCCGGGCAGGGACCCAGCCATGCAAATTTTCCGGGCTGGCAGGTGGGGGCAGGACTCGGCCTGGGAACGGTGCCAGGGAGGGAGGGAAAATAGCAAAAAAAAAAAAAAAACAACCAACAACAGCAACAAAAAGAGAGGAAAAAAAAAAAGGAAAAAAAAAAAGGGCAATTTTCGAAACCCCGCATTTCAGCTCCAATTTGTGCCCCAGCTCGGAAACTGCAGAGGAGCCGGGTGCGGTGGCCCGGCCCCCCCGCATGGTCGGGATGGTCGGGGTGCCCTCAGCTGGGGTGCCCTCGGTGGGGCGCTGGGTGGCCCCTGGTCTCTGACCCGGCGCCCACTTGGCGAGGCCCTGCAGGACCACGAGTCCCACCCTGTGATTTATCACTCCCTTCTGAGGAGCGGGGAAGCGCACCGAGCGCGGGCGGTGCGGGGGTGGCCGGAGGCGGGGAGAGGGACCCGGCGCTGCCGAGCCCTTAGCGAATGGTCACGCCGAGAGGCGCGGACCACGATTCTCTTCTTCCAGAGGCGCGGGGACCAAATTTCCCCCGGTTCGGGAGAGGCGGGAGGAGAAGGGACAGCTGCCGCCAGCCCTGCTGTGGGCGGGGGGGGGGGGCGCCCCAGCACGTTGGGCACGTCCCGGCCCTCTTCCAAAAACGCCGAGCGGGCAGTGCCCGTTCTCTGGACCAGGCGGACAAGCCAAGGAGAGTCCAGCCACCCCCAGAGGCCTCCTTGAAGGGAGCCGGAGAGCCGGGGGGACGGATCCGGGGCAGGCGGCGAGGGGGCGTGCCCCCACTTAATTCATTAAAATGTGTCGGAGAGCGTGGGAAAGACGAGAGCGTTTCTTCCCAGCGCAGAGCCCCAGCGAAAGGCTTGCGAGAGAGAGCGACCCGCCTGCTCGGCTCCCGGCGAGCCGGAGGAAGCCTGAAGGTTTCCTCTGCCCCCGGCCCTGCCGGTGCTTTTGCCTCCTGGGTTTTTGGCAAAGTGATTTGCCGGAGCCCGCTGGGGAAATGGGAGGCTCCGCTCAGCACTGCCTGCCTGGCCACAGGCGTGTGGGGACGTGGGGCTGGGGTGTCGGGGGCTGTGGCTTCTGGGTGTTAATGGCCTTCCTTGTGGTGATCCACCTTTGGGAGGGAGGAGAAAGAAAACCCTGACCCGGGGGGGGGGGGGGGGGGGGGGGCGCTGCTTTCACCAAGGGAGCTGGGGGGAAGGGGCTGCAAGGTCTCAGGAGCAAAAATGGAAAATGGAGCAAACCCTTCCTCTGTCCTGCCTGAGAGCTGTCCTGCTTGGAGAGACGGGCAAGCAGGGGCACGGCATGTGACAGGCTTCACACTGTCACCATGCAGGTGACATGGGCACATCCCACACCGTCAGCCTTCAGCAACACCCAGGCAGTGCCCCAGGGGGGGCTGGGCCCCTTCCCGGTCCCACAGGCACAAAGCTCTTGGGCCGGGAGCTGGGGTTTGCAGGAGAAACCTCCCGCTCGTGCAGTGAGGACATGTGTGCGGGTGCCCCATGTCCCCTGCAGGGAGCAAGACACCGTGAGCAAAGCTCTCTGGGGAAGCTGCAGGGACAAGGGGAGGCTCCAGGCGTCCCCCATCCTCATAAGACACCTGCACCATGGGGGCCACCATGGGAACGTGGGCTGGGGACCGCCACTTCCCAAGATGTTGCCACAGATGCTCTGCATGTTCCCTCCCTCTCTCCCTCCCTCTGACAACAGGATTTAAACCCTGAGTGAGACACAAGCGTGGTCCCAACCCTATGGGTGGTTGTTCTTGGGGGGACACAGGCAGAGGCATCCATTCACGTCTGGCCCCGGGCCTGGAGGACCCCAGCTCCCTGCAGAGGCTGTGGTGACATGGTTGGGTTGTCAGACCATGGCTGGGCCTTCAATCATTGCAGGGGACCTTGTCAGTCCCTATTCTGCTGGAAACGCTGCAGCTCTTCTGATGTTCAAACTCTGCCTGTAACCCACAGCCCCTGTATCTGACTGCAGGAAAATGCTGTTCAGGCAAAAGGCCACCAACTGGGACACCTCAGAGGGGGAGATCTGCTCCTGTCCTGCCTAGGGCCACTGTGCCAGTGTCCTGGGGCTGCCAGGCCATCCCGCAGCACTGCTTTGGCTAATGTCCCTGCCACAGCCAAGCACATGTGTACCAATGTGCCTTGGCTTGAGTCCGTGTCTCAGCAGAGTCCCCAGGGCTGCACATTGACTGTGCTGTCTGTGGCCACCCCTTTGCAGTGGCTGCAGGTATGGGGGTGCATCACCCCACTGCTCCCACCACACGGTTACCCCAGAAGACAGGATACAGGCCATTAGGACTGGCCTTGGGACCCATTGACAGCTCTGTGGAGACATCCCCAAAGTTGAGATAGTCTGGGGGGTGACACAGGCATAAGTCCGTGTGGGGACACCTGGCGAGGCACGCTGGGCAAGCAGCTGGAAGCTCATTTGCCTGAGAGTCATCCCGCATACTGACAGGCTGATGAGAAGGGTCTGGTCCCAGGCTCTTTCCCAGGGAGCCAACATCCTTCCGATGCAAATTTCCCCCCTCATGTGGCACCGACACCTCTCTCCTCACCTTCCCCAAGTCGGGGGCCAGCAGCAGTGACCCCCAGCCCACGGTGAGGGGCAGCACAAGGGCCTGAGGTTGCCGCCAGCCTCAGGCTTGTCAGCCCTGGGTCCGTGCCCAGAAACACACCGGGTTGTTTGAAAACAGCAGCTGAGAAATGGGAGCTCTATTGGAGCATCCTGCTGGAAGAGCAGCTCGCATCGAAGATTGGGAGCGATACAGCCCTCACCCTCCTCTTCCTCCCCTGCCTTGTTGGCTGCCTTAGGGACCAACAAGCCCTAGTTCAAGGCACAAAGTCACGCCAGGGAAAACCAAGCTGATTTCTCTGAGCTGGTCAAATATGCGACGAGGTTTCCGCTCCAGATTACAGGAGGAAGGAAGTTTGCTCGGAAGGGGATGGGGATAAGGTGGGGGAGAAGGGAGGGAAGCACATTCCTGCCTGATGAGGAACAATGTTGATATGTTAATCTGTAAACTAAAGCTGGCCCGAGAGCCAAACACCTCGTCCCCATCAAAATCTGAAGGATTTGCGAGGAGTACACAGGCGAGGAGAGGGACCGGGCTGCTGCCCGATGCAGCGTGGGATTTCCCAAGGCCAGAGATGCTGCTCATTCAGGTCTTGTTCAGGCTGGTGTGATAAAGCAGAGATAAAGTCCCCCCCCAGTGCTGTTTTATCCCAGGGTCTCCCCACAATCGAGTCTGGCAGTGCAGGTGCAGGAGCTGAGCACAGACGAAATGAGCTGCGGGGGATGGGGGGGGGGGGGGGGGGGGGGGGGGCTCTTGGCTGGGCAGCCCCCCCTGGGAGCCTGTGTCCCTGCAGGAGCACTGCGGGACCTGCCCTTCAACACACCATCAAACGGCTCCATAAAACCAGGGAGGTTTCATTACTGCCCTAATAAATGTTAAACATTAGTATGGCACAGACAATGGGATTTTTAAATTTTTTTTTTTTTAAAGTAGCCAGATAGGGAAACAATATTGTAGACTGATTAAAAAGCTGGTTTAATTCCCTTTGATCTGTATCCACCATTCAAAACTGGACAATTTATTACTTCCTGGATGCTGCTCAAGGCCGGCCTGACGTGGAGTTTGATGTTGACTGTGTCTATGACTGGGGGTGACCTTGCTTCACAGAGCCCACCTCAGCATCACCTCCTCCGTGCTGTGCTGGGTCTCAGCCACTGCCCCCACCCCCAGGAGCTGCAGGACACCCTCTGGGAGCTGTTTCATGCCATGCCCACACGTGCATATGACCTGCTGGTGTCTGCCCTGGGCTGGTCTTCTCCTGAAACAAGTCCCACTGCGGTGAGCCTGCCCCAGCACAGCCAAGTGCTGCAGCCCAGGCTGTAAGTGCAGAGCTCACCCCCAAATTGACAGAGAGGGCAGGGAGGTAAAGCCCTAGAGGCGGCCCGGAGGTGATACTGCTGTCCCCAGGGATCAGAGGGAAGGGCCCATTCCAGGCAGCTGCATGGTCAGGAGCTGTCCCCAAGGACAAGGGACAGGGTCAGTCAAGGGATAGGGTCAGTGTGCCCCACTGCCCCCCCCCGCCCCGTCTGCTCCCCTCCGCAGTGACAGCAGTGGCAGACCGTGTTGAAACCACAGCTCTGAAAATCCCAGTGAGCAAAGCCCAGGAAGGCCCACGGGCTGGCTGGAAGTGTTGTTTGGGAGGCTCAGGGCTGCAGCTCTGGTCTCCTGGCTGGGGCCGGGATGGCTCAGATGTTGTGTGACTCATAAGCTTCCCTCAAATGGGGTCCGGAGAGGTTGGTCTCCTCACGCCATGAAGCATGGCTCACCAAGGAGGCCGGCAGCATTCCTGCTTTGCTTCATCCCCAGTTTCTGCCTTCCCAGAGCAAACCCCGAAGCGGCAGGATGATGACACAAGGATGAGTCCATGTGGAGCCTGGGGGGGGCTCGGGCTGCTCAGCCCCCGGCACTGGCAGTCCCACACTCACCAGCTGGGCTGGCCCCACTGGTACCCTCCACCAGTGGCTGGCATAGTGGGGCTGCTGGCAAAGTACAAGCTTTGTCCTCTCTCTGCTCAAAGCACACCCTTTAGGGTCCCCCCCCAGGCACACTGGAAGCATCTCTGTCCAAGCGTGTCCATGTCCAAGCAAGGGCAATGTCCTGTCACAGCACGACTCAGGCTGGAGGAATCTCAGCTGCTCAGAAGGAGGGCACTTGCTGCTGACACTGCCATTGGGAATAGGGGACAATTTAAACATCTACCTGTGACGTAGAGGCAGAAAACCTGTTATCATGGGTGCCATTTCCCAGTGCCAAAGCCCTGCTCCGATAATGGATTTGCGTACTGGAGTTCATCATGATGGCCCAGGACAAGGTAACTGTGGCCCAAAGACGGGTCCAAGGATGGTAAAACCAGGGTCTGTGTCTCCAACTGACTGCATCATCACCCCCAACATGGATATTTGGTCCCTCCATGTACCAGTTTTCCAGCACCAGGTGCCCTACAAGCAATTGCCAGTGCATCAGGCCAGGTGCATATGAAGATGCCAGAGGAGCAGAACACAGTTTATCCTCTGCTGTCACCGCCTGACCCCAGACTGCTGCACCAGAAACAGGACAAAAATGGCCTGGGAGTGAAAGTGAAGAGGAAATTCCCATTTTAGATAAAGAGGGAGTTAAGAAAATTGTATTAACACCTAGAGAGAGCATGGGACTGGAAAACCAGGACATGAAATGCAATGCCTTCATGTTACATGCAAAAAATGTAGACAACTGAGGAGGGAAACAGAAAGAATCAACAGAAAAATGATGGCCACCAAGGGTGAGATCAGCAGAAGGCATTTTAATCCCATTAGAAGAAATAATCCCCATGGCTGGAGGTGTCAATGCGTGTGCAGAAAGGTGTGTTGGGCCCCAGGAGACTCCAGACAAGTGGGAAAATCCCTCCTTTTCTTCTGCCCATCTCTGGAAGAAACAGCCATCTTCAGTGCAAACCAAGAGAGATGGGAGAGAGGTGACAAAGGTGGTCAGGAGGGAAGTTTTTGCTCAAACAGACCATTTTTGGGTGGTGAGCCCTGGTGCCTTGCACCCACTGGCCTGGGAGCGTGAATGGCCACCAGCCCCTGAGTAAGCCAAGCAGTGCTGTGGCATGGCTAGGCTGTGGGGGCTCCTGGGGTGAGAGCCCACCCTGGGGACAGGGGAGCAGAGGGGACAGATGTCACCATTTCTGGCTGTGATTCTGTGGGAAGCACAGAACCTGTCAACACAGCACTGTGGGAAGGAGAGGAGAGGAGAGGAGAGGAGAGGAGAGGAGAGGAGAGGAGAGGCAGCAGTTCCCCAGGGAGATCTTTCCAGACCCAGTGTCCCCAGTAACCAAGGTCTCGGCAGCAGGGAACATGTAGGGGCCACACCGTGCTGGGCACAGACATCTCTGGCATCAGTGAGGCTTCACTTGGTGACCTCCCAAACCAGACTGGGAAGAGAGAAAGAGTGGATTTAGGGCCAATCTGCAGCAGACAGTGTCAAAATACTAACCACTGCACTGCAGCACCTCCACGAGCAGAGCAGCGGTGGGGGCTGGGAGGGGACCCACTGGTGCATGAGGCCGGTCTGGCTGTGATAAGGATGGTGATGCTCAGCCATGGAGAAGGCTTCCTCTCCAAGCTAAGCCAAGTCAAGCACAGGAAAGGAGGGAAAATACCCTCCCTAAACCCCCTGGGAAATATAGACCCTGGTTGCTGCTTCTGGCCAGAGCCAGACTCACATCTCAGTGTGTCCTGATGGGAAGGGGCCAGTCTCAGCATCCCCCCCCAGGCTAAATGAGTCCTTACCTTTAAAACCTGCAGGGCCAGTGTTGTGTGCTTCTGCAGTGACAGTCCCTGCCATCATGGTGGTGCTGGTGTCTGCCTTGACTATGGTCATCACCGGTGAAGGAGGTGTTGTTATTTTATGCTTCCACTTGAAAGAAATGGGGCTTGGCAAATGAGGGGTGATGGTTGGCCCTGGAAGGGCTGCGAGGGAGCTGGGGATGGAGGAGAGGGCATGGGGTGGGCACATGGGTCTTGCTCCCCTCTGCCTTCTTCTGATGGAAATTAGGGCAAAAGGGCACACTGTGACCATGGAAAGTGTCACCGGGGATGCTGTGCCATGGTGTCTGGGGGTCACATATATGGCTGGGGCTCAACAGAGACTGCTGGAGAGGGAAGAGGGACACATCATGGGGACAGGCACCTTTTAGGGTTACTTGTATTAATGCCCAGGCAGGCGCTCCTGGAAAGAGGGATGTCTGAAGTGGGGAAAGGTTGAGGTTTTTTTTGCCAAAGGGCTGAGCTAGGGGGTGAGATGTCCCTGGGGGGCAAAGAGCTGGGGACCACATGGTCAGGAGCGCTCGGAGAGGTAAAGTGAGCCTCCCACTGCAGAGTGAGCTGCCCAGGCAAGCGTTGCACTGGCCCATAAATGTCACACTTCAGCCAAGAGCCCCTTGGGTCCTCTTAGCAATAACGTCAGGGCCTGGCAGGTAACGTGCATTAGAGGAGGAGGAACTTTGCAAATGCTCCTCAGTTGCAGGGTGGATGGAGCGATTTAAGCCTGTCCCAGGGCCAGGAGGGATCAGATGACAATGTCTGGAGCTTCAGGACCAACCTGGGGGGCTCCTCACCTGGCCTGCCCCCCCCCCAGCCTCCTTTGGACACTGGCTACTCCCGCCGGTGGCCTCAGTTCCAGCAATGGTGGGACCACGCGCTTTGCTGCCGCTCCTGTGCATGCCCTGCAGAACCCCCCCAGACTGGCAGGCAGACGTGGCAGCAATGGGAGCCCCCCCCCAGACTAGTCCAGAGCTTCTGGGGCATCCCCAGCTCCAACACGGAGAGCCAGCGGGCATCATGGTACCCAGAGGTGTTCCCGTGGCCGCCCAGCAGGTGCTCGAACCCCCAAGCCTATGCCTACCCATTGCCTCTGAGAAGTGGCCGGAGAGCTGCTGGGAGAGCAGGGTGGGGTGAGAGGGGGTACTGGGGATGGGTCATGGCATGAGATGTGTCCCACAGGGTGGGGAGTGCTCTGCGCACAGAGATGCCCTCTCCTCTGGGGCTGCTGTTGGGGACACGGCTCCTGGCTCCCCAACACGAGCGACCCTGAAAAGGGCTACTGGGGTGAGGGTGCTGAGCCCTGATGGGTGCCATGGGTCCAGCACTGCCAGAGTGGCATTTTGGGAAGCTCTGCCACTCTCTTGCCATGCCCAGCCTGGAGGGAGGCAGAAATAAAGCAAAGGGTCTGTTCCCCGGCTACTTCTGATTTAATGATCTCATGGAGGCCATGTATTTTTGGGCTGTCATGAGCAAATGTGACAGTCCCTTTCACTGCAGACCCCAAAACAAGAGCCCCCCCGGCCTTCCAGCCTCACACCACAAACCCACAGCCCAAAACCTGCTGAGGTTCCCCAGCGATCACGTCCTCTGCAGTCCCTGTCCTGCTGCAGAGCCGTCCTGAGCCCCCATGTGCCTCCTTAGCTCAGTTCATAGAAGTTCTGCTCAGCCCCGGTGGCAACAAGAATATCCTGAAACTGGGAGACAACGCGTCCAAAATGGGACCCTTCCCAAAACACCTTCCCGCAGCGGGTGCAGCAGTAGAAGTCAGTGAGCTCGGTTCTGTCCAGCACCCCGGGGGGGATGGCGGCAACCTGCAGGACCGTGCCCCCCGCCAGCATTACGGATGCCCCGGGCTGCTCTGGCCCCTCCAGCCCCTCTCCGTGGGGGGTGGAACTTGGGCACTCAGTGTTGCAGGCTGGCATGGTGGCATCGCAGCCCAGGCTGGGCTTCTCCTTGCTCCTCGCCAGGCAGCCTGCGGGGAGAGGAGACCGTGGATAAACCATCAGGCACTGGTGTGATGAGCAGGGCTTGTGCTCAGTCACACAAACTGCCTCTTGTGAGAGGCCCGTCATCCCTGCATGAAGTCCAGGCTCTGCCCTGCATCCTGGGAAGAGGTGTCCCATGAATTTGGGAGAAGATGGCACTGGCATCCACCAAGTGCCTGCCCTGAGCATGGCACCCGTGCAGCCTCCTGCTTGACAGCAGCTCCTCTGCCATGTCCCAGTGCAGCCTGGGCAGCAGCAGGGTCTGAGGTGGTCTTGGGAGCTATTCCAGTCTGGGTCACTGCACCATTGCTGCTGCTCTACTGGGTGCAGTCGTTTTGCCTCCTTGTTGTGTTTTGGGTAAGGCTGGTCTCCAAGACAGGCTGTGCTCCCCCGGGCTGCATTACAGTGCAAGCAGACAGCAAGGGAAGCCTTTTCTGCTGCTTTAACTAAAAAAAGTACCATTAATAGCTGTTTGCATTGCCCATGACACCCACGACTTCTCTGGCCGGCCCAGGGACACCGGGCATTGGGGTACATATGACACCCACTTCCCATCACACAGCCTGGGCAGCGGGCACTGTGGGGTGCCAGGTCCTTGAGCCCTGTCCCCAGGCGAGCAGGGTGCTGTCACCACAAAACCCCATGGCGTTTTTGGCAGCTCGGTGCAGACTCTTGCTGCCTGTGGCCACGGCACAGCAGGTCTTTGGATCCGGGTGGCAGAAGCCGAGGGCTGAGCTGCTCCCATCCATCAGGACCCCTGGCAGCCAGGGACACCAGCCCGGGTTATTGCTGCGGGATGACTCATTTTTGGCAAGGGGGGACACTTGTCCTGCCCAGACATCAATTAAGACAACAAAAGGCATCCTGAATCGCTCCATCGGCACCTCTGGGGCGTCCAGCCTGCCCTTTTCCAGGATCAGAGGGAGCCTAGTGAGGAGCCAGCTGTTCCAGAGAGGGACACCAGCATTCCCTGCATCCCAGTGTCAGCAGGAGCTGGGACATGCTGGGGTTTATTGTAGGGGTGAGCAAGGCTGAGAACAGCCCTGGAACAGCCGCCCAGTCCTAGCAGAGTCACCCCACAGGGCACCACCGGGCCTGAACCTGCCACTGCACAAGCAGAAAGAGCCACTGGCAGGGAGAGGCATGGGAGGCTCAGCTCACACCAGCCCCGGGTTCGAGTTGGCCCCAAGACCTTCCACACCCCCTCAAAGGAGACAACCAGCCCAAGCTGGCAGGGCATAGTCAACCCCTACATTCCCAGCAGAGAAACAGCCACACTCAGGGTGAAGGCTGTCCCTGGGTGGTTTTGCAGACCAGCTCTGGACCACCATGCAGCTCAGGAGTGACACAAGTTTGGGGTCCGCTGCTGCAACACCAGGGGAAGAAGCTCCAGTCCCAGCCACTGGCCAAGAGCTGGGCTCACCATTGCTGCACCCTGGGCAAGTGCCCCACAGCCCTGCTCACAGCCATGCCTTTCCTTCATCCTCTGTGTCTGCTTGGGATACAAACAACTGTTCTTGGAGAAAAATCAGTGACCTCAATTTCACATTTGCTCCAATTTTTGGCATGTGGTGAAGCACCTGGATTGCTCTCAGGAGATCCCTGAGCCAGCCAGAGTGGGGATGTGGAGGAAAGCCCCATTGCCAGAGGATATGGAGGAAGAGCTCCATTCCTAGGGGACAGCCTGTCAGTGGGTGGCAGATCCCCATGGCAGGAGGCAGGCGTTTTGCCCTCACCCTGGCTCTCCCTGTGCTACACGATGGTGTGGGGTGGCCTCAGCCTGGGCATCTGTCTTGCAGAGGAGGCCAAGCTGCAGGACTGCACCCCCAGGTACCCAAACCACAGAACCCCTGCAAAACCCTGGGCCACCACTTGCTTTTTTTCAGTTTCTAACATGTGCACACAAATCTGTGTTTTTTTCACCCTTTTCTATTCACCGTGCCTGCTCTCCAGCAACAGAGCTCTGCCTCCAGCGCCCCAACGGGGGGGACCTGCACCTTGGCTGTGACTTTTAGACCCAACTCTAAGTGAAGTGATGCTGCCATCAGCCAGCACTGATGTCCAACATCCTTCCCTACCATGCAGCCTAAAAATTTCCCCATCCCGACCTTGCAGCCCCCCACCCCTATATGGGGGGCAGGGGGGTGTCAGGGACACTTGATGCTCCTGCAGCAATCCCAGGCAATCTGCTCTTCCTTCCGACACGCTCCATCAGCCCCCCTGCTGCTGGTGGGCAAAGCAAATTGCACACACACACGCACACACACACCCCCTGGCCCTGCAAAGAGCGGGGATGAAACCACCAGCTCCCCCAAACACCCCAATCCCACCCCCCAGGCTCGTGAGAAAAAGACAGGCAGGGAGGAAAAGTTCATCCCTTAAAAGCCCCGGGAGAGAAAGGCCATAATGGTCACCCAGTCGTTTTGCCTTTCGCTTGCACCAGCCCCCTCCTAATTGTGGCTCTTCAAAGGGTTGAAAATGCTACATCACTTCAAAGTGACCATTTTTGAATGGGAGCTTGTAAAACCCCTTCTCCCCCTCCCACTAAATTCTTTCCAGGGCTTTTGAAGATGCCTGCGCCCCCCTCGCTGCCACAGTGAAAGGGCCACCGGGCGCCAGGCACCGGGTGCCAGCCGGGCACGCAGTGAAAACTGAGCCGGGAAAAGGTCAGATCCCCCAGGAAGAAAGGGTTCCCTGAAGGGGGAGATTTTTTTGAAGAAGGAGGGTTTTTTATCTCCCTTGAGATTTTGCAGGGTCCTCCCCAGCAAAGCCACTGCTCCCACCGGGCTGCAGCCCAGCTCGCCCAGATGCTGTGAAGGGCAGAGTTTTGCCAGAGAAGGAGCGAAAGGCAGGTCCCGGGCAGCGTGGGGCTGAGGGGAGCAGAGCCCCCCCCTCCAACGCACCAGGAGCTTTTCAGACCCACGGCTTCCAGAGCTCTGCCACGGTTTGCACCAAAGGCTGGATTCCCACCGCTTCTCCACGGAGGAGAAATGAAAGTGATTCCTTATCAAATCGATTTGAAACACCTCTTGGGAACTAATAATCCCATTATAAAACATCTTGAAAATAAAAAGCCCTTTTGCCTCTCTCTCACCTCTCTCCCTCTTGCCTGGGTCACCCTGGGGATGACAGAGCCCAGTGGGGGGCTGAGCCCTGCAGCCCCCCAGCACCGTGGGGCTGAGCACCCACACGTGTTAGTGCTGCAGACCTCCACAGGCAGCCAGGATTGTCCCCGTCCCGCAGTGCTGTCCCTGGCCCAGTGGATCTGCTCAGCACGGAGGTCTCTTCCTGCTCCCCCCCCTGCCCTCGCACATGCTGCCCACATCATCTCCAGCTCCTGCCCACCCCTGGGAGTTCATATCCCACGGGAACAGCACAAACCACTGCTGTTCCCACCTTTGGACATGTCCCACCTCCCAGCGAGCGCTGCCATGTCCAGGGGAAAGGGGATGCTGCAGGACTCCAGTTCTGCTTATTTTGCATCAGATTCCTCCCCAGGCTGAGCAAGGCTACCCTCAGTGGTGGGTTCCCACCTCTGCAGCCCAGGAGACATCCTTGTCACCCCTGCAGCATCCCCGCTTTGTGCCCAAGCCACCACCACACCCCAGCGCTTGTCTGGCCCCATAGTCCACAAGGTGGGGAGCAGCAGCCTGGGAGGGATCCCATTCCTTCAGCCTCTGGCCACTGCACCGAGACAGCAGGGAAGACCCATGGGAAAGCCACATCTCAAGCCCTGGGGCACTGCATGGTTCCTGGTGCCCAAAACCAGGTGGCTTTTGTGTGTCTCACTGTTGGGTCCTGCTCATAGATGCTGGGGCTGAGCCTGGAAGAGGGGCTGGGGGGTACAGCATGGGCTGCCCACAGTGGGCAGGGGGATGTCCCCACTCCCCTGCCCACAGAGATGCCCTTAGTGGTGTGAAGGTCATATTGAAAGGCGACTGTGATGGTGACACTGGTGACCTATAGTCCCTACAGCCTATTCTGTGGGCTACAATGCAGGAGTCCTGGTCAGCGTTACTGGGACTCCCCACCGTGGAGCAGGGGGCATGGGAGGGCCTGGGAAACTGGGAGAGAGCAGGATCAGGGCAAACCTCCTTTGAACCCATGCCCATTCCTCTTTCCCAGGCCACACAGCCCCGATTTGGCTGGAAACAACCCGTTTCTGCGCGTGAGCCCTGGGCACCCTCTGGGTTTCAGTGCTGAGGCACTATCGGGTAACGCAAACTCACCCTGGGGGAACTGGAGACTTCAGCACAAAATCCTGCCCCCCCGGGCCCCGTTTCTAGCCCAGGTCCCTCTGTGTCACCCCGGTTAAGACCAGGGCCTTGGGGCGAGGAGCCATGTGCTTGTCCTGGCTGGCTGGGGCGGCTCCACAGCGGGAACCAAGAGGTGCTCGGGTCTGGCAGCACTTGTGCAAACTGAGAGGCCTTCTCCCAGCCCAGCAGCCGCACCCAGCTGTCATCGCAACCACACACACGAGAGACTCCTCTGTAATTAGGCAATTAAGGCTGAGGTGTTTTGGAGAAAGCGCACATCGTAAAGGCTTTGCACAAGGCTGAAAGCAGACCTGGGAGCATTCTTGGAGTACAAAGGTGCATGGGAAACCTTGCCATGGTGAGAGATCGAACCCGATAAGAGGAGTTAACGAGCCTGAGAAACGCACTTGATTGCAGGGCACTGAAGATGCCTGGTTATCTTTTCCTCCTTGATAAGGCAGATAAGCAGAGGACAAAGGACCCGGGATTGTGCAACCCGGGCTGCAGCGGCCTGGCCGTGGTCTTAAGACATTCCCAGGGCGGAGGAGGAGGGAAGATGAGCTCAAGGCAAGAGGCACCTTCAGTTGCCATCATCTCCCCGTGCCGCTGTGGGAAAAAACCCTGCCAGTTCCCATGTCCCAGACTCCTCCCGGGGAGTTTGACACCGCACTCAGCGGGTACGCACCGAGCTCTGCCAACCCGCAGCCACCAAAACGTCACCGGCTTCCCAGTGGCTTTTCGTAGGAGTGGTTTTTTGTATTTTCAAAATTCTTCTGAAGAGGGGGAGCTGGCAGAGCACAACCCAGCCAAGCCCAGGGGGTGTTTCTGGCTAGTCTCACCACTGCAGCCCCCAGCCCCAGCCTTGTGCTCCTTGGTCCCCATCCCTGCCCCACTCGGAGACAGATGTGAGAATGATCCTGTTTCTCTCCTGTTACCTCTCATCACAGAGGGAGGAGAGCCAAAATGCATGGACTTGCTGGGTCTGAAGGTGAAGGGAGCTGGGAAGCCCCTCGTCCATGGGTACCCCCTTCACTGCAGAAATGTGCAGAGCAGCCTGAGGCTCCTGGGGTGCCTTGGCCTTTCCTGCATGCCAGGTGTGGAGCCGAAGCAGTGAGGGTGTGAGATCCCTCTTGGGACAGCACAGAGATCGCCCGCCCTTCCCCTGTGTGATGCTGACGGCAAAGCCAAACGCAATAGGGAATAGGGAAGCATGGCAGGAATAAACCACATCCCACTTCAAGGCTTTGGACATGCAGTGGACTCTTCCCACTGTGCATCGGAGCCCCTGGCTCAGGGAAGTGGGTCTCACCAGCCCATGCCCTCAGCCGTCCGGGTGTGGTGGCCGTAGAGGAGGGACCCAGCACCGCACTGGTGTCACCTTGGCTTGGAGCCTCATTACATCCTTCCCTGCACTGCCCTCTTGCAGCTCTTCCTCCCGCCTCTGATGGCTCCCACCCAGGCTCTGCCGTGGACCCAAGGGCCAGGAAGGGAAAGGCACCCCGAGTCACAGCTCAGGTCAGTAAGGGCCAGGCAGGTGGCCCAGCTGGGCTGCTTGGAGCTTCACCAGCCCCACACCATCCTGCCATACAGTGCAGGGATGTCCCTGCTGCTCCTGGAGCTGGCCAGGGCTTATCCTGCACCTGCGGGATGTGATGTTGGAGGAGAAGACGGGTAGTGCAGGTCTCACTGAGCACCCCCAGCCACTGTGCCTGCTCCTCCCCAAAGGAGGTCCTCCAGAGCGGGGGCTCCGGTATGCCTGGTTGGCAGTGCAGCCCGAAGAAAAGCAGGACCAGTTGTTTTCATGTTTTGCAAAATGTTTCAGATGGCGAGTGATGATTTTATGATTAAAGCAGCCTTTTTCTGTTTGGCAAATCCTAACCAGATCGAATGTGCTCCATCCTTGTCTTTCCCAGGGACTGGATTTCATCTGGCAGAGCATCCACCGAGCACGGGGCCCCAGTGCCAGCTGGTTTTACCACACTGAGTAAGCAAGAGTCTTTCCCCAGACACACACGAGCCTGTGACACATCCCATTCCCCTGGGCCATTTGGGAGCCCACACGCTGCCAACAGTGAGATCCTGTGCCCCGTGGACAGCACTGCCACCTCCCTCTGCCCTGTCCCCTGCCTGCTTCAGGCACCCGAGTGGCTCAGAGCATCCCGCTGGGAAAAGGCATTGCAGGGCAAAGCTGTCCGGGCTTGAAACTATTTCCAGCACTTCCATCAAAGCCATCGCACAGGGCAAATGCAGCTGTGTCAGGGAGAATCTTCCCTAAAACCTGGGAAAGTCCTAGGTCCAAGTTGGAGTGAGCTATTGCAGGATGAATAATTTGCCTTTCAGCACTTGGAAGCCCTGCCATAAAAATCCAGGAGCCAAACAGAGTGGCACTGGCCCAAGATTTGCAGCCAAAACATGATCGATCCTGGGTTGTCTGCAGGACCCCAGGACCTGGGAGCACCCGGGCAGCTGCAGCCTTATGCCAAGGGCTGGTCCTGCAGGATCTGTCCCCATCCACACCTGAGGGGTGCCCCGCCATCCAGGGCTCTCACTGCACCTGCCTGCTGCTCCCCAGAGAGGTGACAGCCCCCTGGGATGAGGCTCCCTCCTGGCCTGGGAAGCAGAAGTGGGGAAAGGGCATTTTCTTGCCAAGCAGCACATCTGGCCACGGTCCTGGGGGCTAATCCATGCATGGTGGTGTGAATGAGGTGACATGGTGTGGGCTGGGGTCAGGGACCGGCGGCCAGTCCCAGTGTGGGTGAGCAGCTGGGGGCTGTGGGTGCTGAACCCCTCCATGCCGCGCATTGGGCCACGTCCAAGGGCAGAGCAGGTCCCTGCCACCATTGCCCTCCAGAAGGAAAACATTAAGGAAAGCAGAGAATGACTGAGATTTTTCTTATGAACCCCCTTCTGTGGCTGCCCAACCCGTCCCACCACCACCTCTGTCCCCACAAAGCAATGGCAGGACGTTGTCATCACACCCTTCTCCTGTTTCTCTTCCACAGAACTTGACCCAAGGTAGGACATGTTGAGGACGACCTAATCGAGCTCACACTGATGCTCGCAAGCTCAGCAGCCCCTGGCAGAATCTAAAGAGAAATGGAAACCCCAGGGTGGCCAAAGCCCCAGGCACAGGGGACCTCCCTGGCATGTCTTCAGGGGTCTTCAGTTTGGGTTGAGTGCCACCTGCCCAGCTATGTCGACTTGCACAGGAATCACAGCTTCTATTTTATATTTCCATTGCAAGACACCAGCTCTCTGAGGATGTTGGGGCATCTTTGGCCCCTGACCACCCTGTGTTGGAGGATGCTCCCCATCAGAGGATGCTCCCTGAGAAGGTCATGCCCAATGTGGCTGGGGCAGGGCTCCCACCTGGCCCAGCAGACAGGGGTCCTTCCCCACGAAAGCCCCCCAAGGGACACAGGGGACCTGGCGAGAAGCTGCATGTCACAATGGGGACATGGGGTGTTGCAGGTGTGGTGTAAAGGGTAGAACAAGGTGGTCCCTGAGGTTTGTGTGGAGGAGCAATGGTGCTGTGGGAGACCTTCCAGCTCCGTCATCCCCATCCTGAGGGGGGAAGGGGAAACCGCTCACACGGCTGAATGTAAACCACAGCTTTTCTATTTCCCATACTCTAAAACTGGGTGAACAGGCCCGGCTGGTCACTGAGTACACACACAGTGGGTGCCCTCACCAGAGAAACCTCTGGGGAGGATGCCCCAGCCTTTCGTGCTTCCCAGGCTGCCAGCACCATGGGAAAAGACACCCCACCGTGTCCCTCATCCTCAGAGACACACGTGTGGTTCCCAGCAAAGCCACGGGAGTACCCAGCAGCCCCCGCTTGGCACTGCTCTCTCCTGTCAAGTGGATGGGGAAACTGAGGCACAGCAAGTGATGCATGTGAGGGCTGCCAGCAGAACCAGGGCTGCAGGAGCCAGAGGGACACGTTTCCATCCTGGTGTGCCAGCGGTGGGTGTCACCACCAAAACATGGCTCCCTGTGGGGAGGAGTTGGGGGGGTCAGTGCAGCTCAGGGCAGGGCATGTAGGAACCTTTTTTCCCCTGGATCCCACCGGATCCTTGCTGGACACCCCTCCTGCAGCCCAATGTGATTCAGGAACCACTGTGTGGGTGAGACTGGCACCATTGGCAGCGCCAGCCTGGAGCCGTTTTGCAGCCCAAGCTGAGCTTTCCATGTCAGGTGGTGATGGCCTTAGGCTGTCACTTGAGCCACTGCTGGCATGTCACCGAGACACCCAAGGCTGGGCAATCCTACACATGACCCAGTGCTATGCAGGGCAGCACAGGGCAGCCGGGAAAGTGGGCTGAGAGCCATCATGCTTGGGGTACACAAACTCAACCAGGCACAAAGTGGGCTTGGAAGAGCTCTGCAGGTCCACATCCAGGGGCAGGATGGTGGCAGGGCATCCCATTCCCCCTCTGAGAGACCCCCAGCCCCAGTGGGACAGTCTCAGTCTGCCCAGGGCAGCGAGTGTCAGGTGGGAGCCAGGGTCAGAGCATCTCTCCCAGGCATTGGCACCCACCCGCTTACCTGGGCCACTGTCCCCCCTGCTGCCCGCCACCAGCTGCTTCATCCTCTCCCTTGAGACCTTCAGATACTTGTCGCAGTTGCACACCTGGAAGAAGAGAGAGGGGGAGGTCACTGAGAAGGTGGCTGTGCTCCCTGGGCATGTCTTGCCTGCTTGGAGCACACAGAACCCCTGGCAGAGCTGGGCACTCCCAGTTGTGTTCATCATGGAAGGAGGAAACTGGGGCAAGGACCGTCCCACCGAAGCAGGGTGGGAGAATGGCACTAGACACAAATCTTGGGGTTCACAAGCCACAGGAACCTCCTCTCCAGAGGCATTCCATCTTTGCAGTACTTAACCATGTCTTCATGCCAGGATGACGGTGCCACTGCCTGCCCCCAGAGACCTCACCTCCCAGCCCTACGCCATGCCAGAAAAGACCAGAAGCTGAGGCTGTCTTAAAAAACCAAGCAGACACCCGAAGTTTGGGCTGTGGCTTCAAGATTTGTTCTCTCTTGTCTCATAGGAGCTATGGAGGATGGCCATGGACCCTGAGACACGCTGAGGTGTTGTCTGGCTCTGCTAAATCTGCCACCGGGACAAGTCACAGTTTCTGACCCCATCTTTGGTTTGCCAGAATGAACCCAGAGAGGTCTCTGGAGAACCTGCACACTCAGGGTGCTGGTCCTTAGGGAGCCAAATCCTTCAAGGAGCCCCCAAACCTCTCAAGTAGCCTCTAAATCTCCCTGTTGAGGAGCACCTGCAGTGGGTGCCTTGACTTAGCCCCAGGTACAGCCCTGGGTACCAGCCAGGTGAACCTCCCTGGGAGCATCACAGCTGCTCCCTGACAGCTTCACTCACCTCTCCTTCTCCTGGGAGCTGGAAGGGAGCTGGGAGCTGGGAGCTGGATGGGAGCTGGGAGCTGGATGGGAGCTGGGTGCCTGGATTTGTCAGCTATTTGTTTTTAGGGGCTGTTTTCTGCTTGCGGAGCATTTCAAGCAGGCTGCACCCAAGGCGAGCAGGGAGAGAGGTGCATAACTTCACCCACCAGAACAAATTCCCTGCCTGGGGCTTTGCTCCAGAGCCTGTAGAAACCAGAAAGGATTTTGCACCTCCTGACCGGGCTCCAGCGGGGCCCGCGGCAGCTCTGCTGGTTTGCGGCGTGTTCGCTGGAGCAGCGCTGGGTTCACGGCGAGGTGCAACAATGCCCCTTCTTCCCACACAGCTGCCTGAAGGAGGCCGGGGGGAGGGTGATTTGTTTGAAAATGAGCTTGCAACCATGTCCCAGCTCTGCCCTGCAGCAGGAGGAGGTTATTTCCACCAGCAGCCTCCACAAAACTAGCACACGCTTCCCAGTCCAGGCATGATTTGGCCATAAAAGGCTTTGGTCCCTGAAGCCGTGATGCTCCAGCCCCACGAAGCCACAGGACGGACAGAGAGAGATGGACAAGGTGTGATCCTGAAAGCGCAAAAATGACGTGGAAGCTACTGCATCACTTTTAAAAGGGAATTTTGCAGCAATCCTCTGGATTTGAATGATGGACCACTGGGTGGATCAGGAACTGCCTGGATGGTTGCACTCAAAAAGATGCTGTCAATGGCTCGATGTCCAAGTGGTGAGCAATGACAAGTGGTGTTCCTCAGAAGCTGGTACTAGAACCAGCACTATTTAACATCTTTGTCGGAGACACAGACAGTGGGACAGAGTGTTTCCTCAGCAAGTTTGCTGGTGACACCAAACTGTGATGCAGTCAACAGGCTGGAGGGAAGGGCTGCCATCCAGAGTGACCTAGACAGGCTGGAGAGGTGGGTCTGTGGGAACCTCATGAAGTTCAACCAAACCAGGTGCAAGGTCCTGCACCTGGATTGGGGCAATCTCAGGCACAAATACAGGTTGGGCAGAGAATGGATTGAGAGCAGCCCTGAGGAGAAGGACTTGGGAGTGTTGGTGGACGAGAAGGTCAAGTGAGCTGGCAGTGTGTGCTGGCAGCCTGGAAAGCACCCTGGGCTACGTCCCCAGCAGTGTGGCCAGCAGGGTGGGGGTGGGGGGATTCTGCCTCTCTGCTCTGCTCTGGGGAGACCCCCCCCCCTGCCCAGTGCTGCCTCCAGCTCTGGGGCCACCAACAGCAGAAGGACATGGAGCTGTTGAAGCGGGGCCAGAGGAGGCCACAGAGATGCTGGGGGGGGGGGGTGTGTGTGTGGTGTTCAGCCTGGAGAAGAGAAGGCTCCGGGGAGACCTTAGAGCAGCTTTCCAGGATCTGAAGAGGCCCTACAAGAAAACTGGGGAGGGACTTGTTACAAAGGCATGTAATGATAAGATAAGATAAAGGCTTCAAACTGGAAGAGGGGAGATTGAGATGAGATCTCGGGATGAAATTCTTCGCTGTGAGGGTGGTGAGAGCCTGGCCCAGGTTGCTCAGGGAAGCTGTGGCTGCCCCATCCCTGGAGGGGTTCAAGGCCAGGTTGGAGGGGGCTTGGAGGGACCTGGTGTGGTGGGAGGTGTCCCTGCCCAGGGCAGGGGGGGGGCACTGGATGGTCTTTAAGGTTCCTTCCAATCCAAACCATTCTGTGATTGTATGATTTGCACATGTGCATCAGACCTTTCCTACTTTTGTGAACGTGGGTCAGACCCTGCCTGCTGCTTCGGCTCAGTGACCCCATTTCCTTCTTGCTCATGCTGATGGTAGCTGGGGGGGCTGGGGGGCTGAGCTCCCTGCCCTGCATAGCCCCCTCCTTGCGTTCAAACGCAGGCATCTGGGGAAATGAAACCCCAGCGAAGCAGAAAGATGATCTTCTTTGAGTGAACCTGAATTTCTGTGGAGGCAGATCAGCTGTTGGAGTTACCAGATCAGAAAGGAGATGATGCCACTTTGCAGTTCACTGGCAGGCAGGTCACCCCAACCACCCGGACACTGAGCTGCCACCTAGGATGTGTGCAGGGGTAGAGAGCCCCCTCCTCCGCAGCTCCTCCTGCCAGGCACAGCCATGGGCTTGTCCCCCCCACTCCGTCACAAACACCAAATCCACCCTAATGCTCAGCCTGGGCACTTCAGAGCACGCCACAGTGTCTGGGCAGCAGTGCCAGTGTGTCGGGCATGGCTCCTGCTCCTGCTCAGGGGCATGGAGCAACTGCAGTCAAATTTCTCCACTTCTCTAAAATTTATGACCGTTGTAGAGTAGGGGCAACCACCTCCCTAGGCCAGGGACGCCCCAGTAGCCCAGGGGTAGCCTGGCATTTCCTGCTTGTCCAGGGCTGCCAGACGCTTGCCGCGAGGCTCTGTGTCCCACACCATCTCCCCAGCCTCCAGGCCTTCGCCACCGCCAGCTTTCCAGCAACGTGGGGCAGGCTCAGGAGCCAGATAAGCCAACTAGCTGCGGTGCCAATTAGCTGTAATAAAAAAAATGGCAATTAATTTTTTTTAATGCCTTGCCAAAAAATGAGCCAGAAGAGATGAAGCGAGCGGGGCAGCCTGCCACCTTGACAGGCTGGGCTGAGTGGCTGCTGTGCAGGGGCCAGTGGTAGCCCTGGGCTCAATGCTCAGGTCATGCCTGGGGACACGGCGTCCCACAGCCCTCTGCACCTCAGCATCACTGCTCCGGTGTGGAGCAGGTTTTTGGTTTTGTTTTAAGGGTAGGGAAGCGAGGAATCTGTCTGCTGGGGAAGGGAAGGGTTTTTCCTCCCTGGAATGGTTTGGTTTCCCCAGCTCCATCCTGTCAGGATTAGTGGTGGTCACCATTAAGTGGAGTAGATGTCAAGATCTTCACGGCAGTGAGACAGGAAGGCGACGGTGGCACCTGAGGACACTGCCTGGGGGTGCAGCCCCTGTGAGCAGCTCTGACCTGACAGCAAAGGGTTTGGCTTCTGCCTCACAACACCTCGGGGTCCCCCCAGCCCCTGTGCTCAGCTCAGGGTGGGGGTGGCAGCTTCTCCCACAGGCCCTCTCCCTGCTCCAGGGATGATATGCTGGGCGGGCTGAGCCCAGGGTCTCTCCTCATGGTGGCTCCATGAGTTCAGCTCAGGAGGAGGGGGCCAGCCGGGTGGCTGCAGGTCCTGCACACCCCGTAGCACCGCCCGGGCCACCGACAGCCGCGGTCCTGTCACACAGCCGGGTGCCACGGTGCCCCCGAGGGCTGCGGGTGGCAGGGCAGCAGTGGGCACACCTCGGAGGAGGAGCAGCACTGCCTTTCTCACGCTGGGGCAGCCCTTGCCAGCACACGCTTAGTCACTGGTAAATCCCAGCAGAGATCTGCTCTGCCCTCTGTGAAATGGATCTTGGCTGCACCCCCGCTGAAGCAATCCTGGCGCTCGGGAGCCATGGCGGGCATGCTTTCCCACGGCAGCCTGGCTTCCAGCATCCCGTGTGAATCAGCCCCTTCCCGGGCAGGCGCTGGGTGCCCCCGCACAGCACACTTGCCAACAGCCCCGCACCGATCCCCCCATCAAGCCGGTGAGGACGGTGCCGAATTCCTGCTCTCTGGGCAGGAGGGGACAGCTGTGACACCTCCTCCTGCCTCCCTGGGCTCTGCTCGCCACATCCACATCAAGGAACGGGTGTGACCCATCTCTGTGGTCTCCACTGTGGTCCCTCACTGTTGTCCCCTCTCCCTGTGCTTGTCTGGGCATCCTGACTGATGTGTCACACCCTGGTGCTGGGCACCATCACCCCCACAGCCACCTGCTCCTGCCCTGGGACCCCATGCCAGCATCCACTGGACCCAGAGCAGCCCAGGTTGCTCTGTGATGTCACCACTGAAAGCAGTGACATAGGGATTAGAAGGAGTGATGTGATTGGGTCGGGACTGTGATGTCATGTCTCGCTGTGACATCACAGCAGGAGAGCTGGCATGGATCTCTGTGCTGCTGTGGTCCCCAAGCCTGGCGAGGTGCTTGTGCCCTGCCCCAGCTGCTGTCCCCAGCCGAGCGGGCAGCTGCCTCATGAAGCTTCCCCTGCCCGTGTGGGAGGACAAGGCAGGTGAAATGTCCTTTTGCAATACCAACAGCCTGTCCAGTGCCTTGTTTTTGTTTGGGACAATCCCTGCCTCTCCCAGCCCTCCTGGGTGGGGATTTCACCAGCAGTGACGCACGAACCTCACAGGACTCGAGGGACTGGATGCTTCAGCCTGGAGCTCTGGGGCCACCTCACCATCCCATCCCCTTTCTGGGCCTCCACCCAGGAAACCAAGAAGCTCACAGAAAGCTCGAGTCCAGCAGACAACAGGAAACAAACCTTCTGGGACTCAAAAAGCCCGTGTGAGCACGGCTGAAGAGGGTGGCGGGAGCTCAGCTGGGGGTCCATAGGCTGTGGCCCAGCACATGTGGAAGATGAGCGGTTCAGACAGAAGAGTCAGTTTTGCTCCTTCCTTGATACCCCTGAAAGGTGCATCTCCGCAGTGCTCCAGGAGTCACTTTGGTGATGCTGAGGTCTGCCCAGAGCAGCCATTCCCAAAAATGGCTCCTTTCTGTCTGCTCCGCTGACAAATGGCACCAACGTCTCTGAGGGATCTCCTTGTCAAGCTTTTACCGGTGAGACACAACCCTCTGCCTGGAGAGCTTCTAGCTTGGGAAATCCACAGTGCATCAAAATCAGCCAAGAAGGACAACAGTGCCCGGCGTGAACTCTTTGGGGCAATTCAGGGCAGCTCATGTCAGGACAATTCCTTGGGCGTCTTCTGCTCACCATATCACAGGTCTATCCAACAGCCACCTGGAGTGATATCTCTTTTCCTACTCAACGCCTACCCTCTTCCCTTTCTTTCTATCCCTCTCTCTGAGATGGGTATCACCTGGTGAAAGGGCCACTCCTCCAGATGGAGGTTGCAACTCTCATTGTGGTTGTGAAAGCACAGTCCTTGAGCATCCAAGAGTTTCTTTCAGGGACTTAGCGAGACTAGAAGCCTCCCGAGATCAGGCACACAGGCTGCTCAGGCTCTGCCAGCTATTTCCCCAGCACCATATGCTGCTTCCAAGCCCAGGAGTTACAGATAGAGGCAGACCTCCTGCCCACATGTATATTTTTGCACACTTTTTCCAAGTCTCCAGCTTCTCCTTGCTGCACTTGCAGCTTTGACCTTCAGACAATCTCCTCTTTCCCCAGCAACGCTCTCTGCCCTGCAGCACCTTCAAAGTACTTTTACAAAGAGCAGAAACCTCAGCAATTCAACCTGGCAGAGCCTCCTACACCCTGCAGGTGCCAAGGCCAGCTCGAGGTGCCTCTGGGACAGCCACACCTCCATGGGGATTTTCAGAAGGCGCCTGGCTGGGCTGTTTCCTTTCCCCTTTATGCCAAGAGCTTTTCTCATTGACCTTCTTATCACCAGTACCTGGGAATCGTAGAGGTGCACACTGCTGCTCCTGCCCTGTTATAAATGGTCTAACGTCTGTCCTTGGGTACCAGCAAACCGACCCAAACAGTAGACGAAGTGCATGGATGTGTTAAACTGGTTCTTGGTGCACACAAAAGTCTTGAATGGCCACTGAGCCCTGGGCAGCCCTGTCTGCTAAGAATACAGTGAGAGCCATGCCAGGAGATGAGCTGTGATGGTCCCACATAGGAATGATGGGCATCCTCTGCCAGACCGGCTTGTGCAATGAGCACCTGTGTTTTTATGGCCATCCAAGCTCAGTAACAAGTTGCCAGTGAAAACACAGGGCTGCTGGTGGGTTCCTGGCATCACATAGGGGTATTTTGGTTCACAAAGAGGGAAGGGCTCTGTTTATTGAATCATCAACATCACTTCCCTCATCACCATCACTTCCCTCATCACCAGCCAGGTACTCTGAGAGGTCTCTTAGGCAAGTGCTGACCTAGCCCAACCCTGCTAAGCTGGTAAGATGACATGGGATCCCATGCCAGCCTGGTATGGCGTTCCCACTGCTTTCTCTGCTCCCGCTTTGCTATTAGTCATCCATTTCTGGAAGGTTTCTCATGCATAATAAAGTGTTTCAACACTTGCATAAGCCAGCTCTTCTCATCAGAAGTGACCCGCTGCATTTCCCAATGCTTTCCCTAGGCAGTCCTTCCGACTGCCGTGCAAAACGGAGTAAAACATGAAGTGTTCTATCCCCCTTGGAGGCAAAAGGTGTGGGAAATCGAACAGATAAGAATGCCTTTAATTAGTATCATTTGCATAAGCTCTGGGAAAAGCTCACCTGACAGCTAGAAGGGCCTTGCTTGTCTGGGAGCATGAACCACGGGCACTGAAACGGGCAAATTAGCAGAGCTCTTCTGCTGACAAGATTGGGGAGATAGCAAAAAGGGGGAGTCAGCCCCGGGGCAGAGAAGTGGCCAGAGATGACAGAGCCCTGGAGGCTCTGTGGGCACCCTAAACCCCGTTACCTCCCCACTTCGGGGAGGTTTCGGGGTAATCCCCCTTTCCATTTTCACCTGCCCGTTGGCAGCTGCTCCGAGAGAGAGAAAAGGATGCAATTTTGGGGTTGGAGGGGTCCATCAGCTCCCCCGGAGAAGGGCAGGGATGGGGAGAGAGGAGAAGCACAAGCACACCTCTGGAGAATGCATAGAGGCTGCCAGAGCGGGCTCAGCATCCGGCAGGGACAGGAGCAGGGCTTTGTGATCTCTGCTGCTCAGCACCCACAGGCTCCCTCGGGTGCTGCAGGTCTCCGACCACAAACCCCATCCCGCTGCCGCCTCGCCGTCACGCTGCCTTGGGGAGTCGGCGCCTGATCGTCAGTGACACCAAAAGCCCTTTTTGGTACCTCAAGGCCTTTGCAGTGATGAGAATCTCACCCGACATTACACCTAAACCCACATGCAAAGCTGATTTTCCCAGGGGAAAAAAAAAAAACGATGCTCAGCCTCCCCCCATACCTCCCTCCTCAGGTCCCTCTGCCTCCTCCAGCTGCCTTTAAGCTGTCTCATGTCTCACTTGTTCATTTTTAATCCCAGCTGGGCTGTGAGCTGCCGAGAGGGGGGCTGAGCCTCTCCAAAAAGTTGGAGTTGCCACAGCACCCTTGACCCAACCTTCACCACAGCCGCAAGCCCTGTTTATACAACACCCAGTGTAGCAGGGTGCTGCTCCAGGACGAGCTCCTAGCGCTTACAAGAAGTTTATTAACAAAGCCAAACCAGTAATAACTGCCTTATAATGAGGTTATGCAGCATCCCCAAAGCCTTCGTTTTAGGGTGAGCTCTGTGCCAAGAGCTGCCGGGGGCCGGTGGGTGAACCATCCCTTCCCACCTTCCTCCCTGCCTGACAACTGTTGCCTTGGCTCCTCCAGCCCCAAGCCAACATGCTGCCTTTCTTCTTGCATAAATGTGCTTTATATCCACCTTGGGGTGAGGATTAACCCCTCCTGGGTGTGCAAACCTGCACTGCATGGCTCCAGGACACACACCTCCCACACCAGTCCTAAGCCATCCCAAAGGCAGCTGCAGGGGAAGGGTTAACTTGCCCAGCTCCCTGCAATGCATCACTGCTCCTCTTCATCAAGCTACTATCCAGGGAGTTCTATCCAGCTGGAGGTGGGAGCAGAGCCCTTGGCTGGAGGATGCTGGAGGCTGGTGAACGTGAGACCCAGAAAAACCACTCAGACCTGAGCTCTGAACTCGCCCCAGTGCTGGAAACGGAGTGAGGGTCCACGTCATGCCAGCTCATATTTGAAATGGTCTCATCTGAAAACTAAAATGCAGGTGGAAATCTGGCTACCAAGCATCCTCCAGACCTTCAGGAGCATCTCACTTTGGCACCAGGTTTGTGCAGATACATTTTATGACTGTGAGAATCAGAGTCCTGGAAACTGCAAAAGACAGAAGCTTTTCTTTCTATGGGCAAGTCCAGCCCATTATCATTAACAGGCAGGCAGGGAACTGCTCTTTGTTACCTGAATGCACACTGGCCCTGCTGGAAGCTGAGTTTCCAGCCTGACCCAGGTCCCAGGAAACCCCAGCGCTGCAGGCAAAGCCTCAGCTCAACATGCAGCCGGGCTCATCCTCTGCTCCCAGTGCTAGGCAAGCTTTGGGAAATGATCTTTGTTTCGTATTAAGGCAGCAGCTACCCATATTCCTGCTCCTTCTGGCTCCTCCTGGCAGCTGTCCCTCCTCCGGTTGAGGTCCTGGGGCCATCTGTACAAGGTATGGCAGAGTTTCTCCCCTTGGGCCATGTCTGGCTGGAAGCAGTCGCCCCAGAGCTCTCTCTTTTTTCCCAGGGCGGTTTTCAGCCCACTGCAAGTGGCCGAGGCCGCGCTGGGCCAGGTGGCTGCGTGGCTCTGCTCCTCCATGGCCATCTGTTCCACGAGCATCCTCATCGATAACTCTGCTGCCTCCTCCTGCTCCACCTTCCCCGGGCAGTGCTGGGGGTGCCAGGGGCTGGTGGCCCCAGGTGGGTGCAGCGGCAGAGCTGGGTGAGGGTGGCAGTGCCCGGGGAAGCTGGGCTCGTGTTTCAGCTGCTATTTTGACCTGGGAAGCCGGGTCTGCCCGCAGAGCGGGGTGGAGGCCCTGGGGAACGCACTGCCTGCCCCAGCTGGAGCCAGATACCATCTGCGCATTACCTGCCTTCCCTGTCGGCGTGCCAGACTCGGGGGGGAGGGCAGCATTTTGGGAGGCACCGGGACATCCCGCCTGCACCTCTGCCCGGTCCCTGGTGCGGTGGCAGGGAAGGAGATGAAAAGCAGAGCCACAACCTCCTCCAGCTGCGCTGAGGCTGGGAACACTTCATCGCAGCTCACCCTCCGGAGATGCAGTAGCCCCCTCTCACGCTCACCGTGCTGTCACCTGGGTCAGCGGCCAGATGCAGGTGTCCCTTCTCAAGCCTGGCCTTAAATCCATGCCCCGGGGGTAGGACTGGCCCAGGAGGTCCAGGATTCACCACCCCCCCCCGCCCCCTGCCTTCCCGCGCAGAAGCAGCAGCTGAAGCTCAGCAGGAGGAGTGTGGTGTCTGGAGTCTGGCTGGGGGTGACCTGGTGCCACCTCAGCACTGTGGGGCATCCCCAGCATTCCCAACTTGCTCGGAGCTCCGCGGGAGCCGTGGGCTCTGTAGGGCTGCATCAAACCCAACGCTTTTTACTTACTAAAGCAAAAGATTAATTGAGTGGACACACTTGCAGAAAATTGTAAACTTGAGCACCTCCCACCCAAGAAGCTCATGGGACCTGCAAGTTGTCCAGGACAGAGGCTCAGAGACCCAAGAGCAGTCTCCCAGTGCAGGAACATGAATCTGGAGTCTGGCCCCTCGTCCTGGACAATCACAGCGAGCACTGGGGGCAAAGCCAGGAGGAAGTGAGACCCCCCCATCCCGGCAGGCAGTGCCTGCTGCTTTAATTGGGGCGAGAATAGAAGCGGCAGCAGAAAACGGGAATATAAAAAAAAAAAAAAAAAAGCGTGAGAAAGGAAATCTGAGCAAGGCCTGGAGCGATCTAACCAATCCAGCGGAAACAATAGCCCAGGAAGAAAAACCAGTTCCTACACATAAGGTAGAATAGGCTGGGAACGGCTGGAGGGGGGGCGGGAGGCTCACCCCGAGCGCTCCCAGCCTGTGGAACAAGCCGGGCATTATGAGCTGTGGCTCCCGGGGCACGGTGCCCCCTTTCCCAGGGGCTGCAGGCAGCCAGGGGCGCCTGCCCAGCCCGTTGCCCCCCCTGCTGCCCCCCCTGCTGTCCCCATTGCTGTCCCTATTGCTGCCCCCACTTCTGCCCCCATTGCTGCCCCCACTCCTGCCCCCACTTCTGTCCCCCCTGCTGCCCCCTCCTGCTTCCCCCACTGCTGCCTGTGGCTTTGGGGGGAAAACCCCAAATCCTGGGCGTGCATCCCACAGGTGGGCTGGGCTGTTACCTGCCCCACAGGGATGGCCAGGGCCAGGCACAGCAGTTTCCCCACAGGCTGGGTCTGGTGGGGTTCAGGCCCAGGCTGGGATGGGTTTATGCTTGAACTGGGCTCAGCACCCTGGTTTAACTCAGCTGGGATCAGCAACTGACCTGAGATTAGACCCAGGGATGGGATTAGAATCCCTCCTGAGATTAGCCCCCAGGTAAAATCACCCCCAGGGAGGCCTCACCCCCAGACTAAGTGCACCCCAGGTTGGGCTACCACCAGACAGAGTGCCCCCCCCAGACTACACGCACCCTCAGACTAAACCCACCCCCAGGCTGGGTTCCAAAGGCAGCTGAGCGGAGTTGTGCCAGCAGCCCAGGTCCCCAGGACTGAGCCCGAGTGGGACGTGTGTCCCAGGCAGGAGCTGCTGGTGAAGCAGTGCTGCTGCCAGCCTGGCCCCAGTGGGGTGAGGAAGGGAAGATGGGATTTTACAGAGGTAACAAACCATTCGCCTGCCCAGTCACACCACTGCAAACAGGGGCCCTTGGAGAAATTGCCATGGATGCACCTTCTCACCTCCTGGATCCCACCCACAGGATGTCTGTCTGTCCCTCCTGGGCAGCACACCCCGGCAGGCATCCCTCGGGCTGCTGGATGGATTGGGTGAAGGCAAGGAAAGCTCAGTTAGATAAACCAGCTCCAGCATGGCCCAGTGTCCGGTGTCCTGACCTGGTCACAGCCACAGGTGCTGGATCCAGCCCCTCAGCTGAGTGGTGGTGGTTGGGACATGCCGGTGTGTTGTGCTCCCCACTGGACAGTTTCATTTTGAAGCAGAAGCTTAAACTCTGCTAAAATCAAAATAACCATCGCGCTCCTCACCATGAGACTTTCCTGCACCTGAGGATGTCAATTCCCTCCAGCCCCGGCTCTGCAGATGAGTCCAAGAGCCCCCAGACTTGCTCCCCATGGTACCCTCGGGGAAAAAAGGGGGCTGAGTTGCATGTGTGCTTGCAGCAACAGCCGATGAGAGGCAGGGCACCACAGGCCACAGAATCACAGGCTGGGGGGTGTTGGTAGGGACCTCTGGAGATCATCTCCTCCAACCCCCTCCTAAAGCATGGTCACTCTGAACAGGCTGAATGTGAACACGGCCAGGTGGGTTTGAATGTCTCCAGAGAAGGAGACCCCACACCCTCTCTGGGCAGCCTCTTCCGGGGCTCTGTGACTCTCACAGGAAAGAAGTTTTTCTCCTATGTTCCAGGAGAAGAATTTCCTATGTTCCAGTCTGTGCCCATTGCTCCTTGTCCTGTCCCTGGGAACCACTGAGAACAGTCTGGTACCATCCTCTTAACACCTGCCCTTTAGATATTGCTCATCATCGATGAGATCCCCTCTCCTGAGGTCACCTCATTTCCCAGGTGTCACTTCCACTGTGCTGTCCCCCAGGGTCGTTGTGGAGGCAGCAGCCACCCAGATGTTCCAGATGTGAAGGGCCACCACGTCACCAGAGGCTCCAGCTCCAGAGCAGGCCTGCCCATGTTGTTCCTACACTCGGCCTCCCCAGGCTTTGCCCTCCTCACAGCCCAAGATCTCACTTGGCTCCTTCCCTGCTGTGAGCCGAGGCTCGTCCTCATCCTCATGGAGACCATAAAAATCCCACACTCTCACCTGAGCATTAGCTCAAACACAGGACAAGGCTGTAGGGGACACAGTCCATCTTGGTGCAGACCCTGCTCATCTCTCAGGGAAGCTCCCTCAGAAATGGAGCAGCAGTGGAGGGGACACAGTGCTGTGTGTCACACAACTGGGACGGGATGTCACACAACTCAGACGGGATGTCACCGTGGAAATGGTATCTCCTGCCAGTGAATTTAGTCAGTCCCTCTGTACAATCCTCCCAGGCAGTCTGGGATGGTCCCTGCTGCAGGTCACCCCTGTCACCATGCCTGGAGGAGGAGTGGGAGGTCCCCACAGCTCTTCCATGGCATCACCTAAGAGGCTGTGAGCAAAGGCATGGGTCTCTGCCCACACTGCCTGCACGTCCAGAGGAAAATATCAGCGATAAGGAATGATTTTAGCACCCAGAACCATGTTCCCAAATCCATCCTGCCAGTGTCCTTCTCTCTAGACAGCCCCTGCCTAGAGAGGGGCCAAGTCTCGTCATCTCTGGGACCAAAGCTGGACCAGTACAGCTGTGGGACATACTAAATGAAAGTGTATGGGTCCCATCTCCTTTGAGAACAACCATGTGAGTCTCATCTTGAGGGGAAAGACCAGCTCTTGCAGGACCTCTCTGAAAGGATCCCCAGAAACAGTCCTAGAATGAAGCCATGCAAACTGCTAAGTGGGACCTACAAGGGGGAAGCGCCCAGCACCAGTCCAGGCAATGAGCTGCTGCTGCTGGAGTGAGGAGAACCCCCCAGAGACCTCGTGCACAGATTACCCATGTTCCCAACCTGACACCTCCCAAATGCACTAATGTGACCTCAGCATGTCAGTGACATGTGAGGTCACCGCGTTGAGACAGGCATGTTCCTGGGGGGCCCCAACACCTCCACATCTTCCCACTGCAGTGGGGGGGCTGGGGGAGCTATCTAGAGCATCGCGTTCTTATGTCAAGGGGTAATAATATACACATAAGCATGTGGCATATTTTTAGGCTTTTGCTGGACCCAAGGTATTTGCTCTCTTCTGTTTCGGTGGCCAACTAGAGGAGCAAAAGCTGGGACAGATGGCAGGAGGAGTGATCTGACCTCACCAAACCTGGTTTTGCTCTTTTGCTGATGAAGAGGACACCAGCAGTCAAGTGGTAGCAGAACTCTAATTTCACCCCGCAGAAAAACATACCTGTGAGTGGAAAATGCTGATGGGCTCTTTGTGGAGGGGAAGTTGGGGAAGGAAGGTGTGTGCTCCATGCCTTGCATTCCTCCCTAGCTCCCTCAGGACAGTGGCTGCACTCTCTGGATCCACCCAGGTGCCCGGGGATGATGGAGATGGCTGAGGATCCTGAGGGCCTCGCTGGCCCCACCAAATGGGCAGGGCACAGCATCTTCCTCTCTCTGTGTGGGGTGTGAAAAGGATGGGACTGAGTTCTGAATTCCCCTTGGGGTCCAAGAAATGAAACCTTTGATCTATATGGGCAGGACCTTCAGAAACGCTTCTCCACTGAGAAAAGACCAGCCCCATTCTCCTGACACCCTCCCTTTAAGTATTTGTAAGCATTGATCAGGTCCCCCCTCAGTCTTCTCTTCTCAAGACTAAAAAGACCCAAGTCCCTCAGCCTTTACTCATAGGAGAGATGCCCCAGGCCCTTAATCATCTTTGTGGCCCTTTGCTGTCCCCTCTCCAGGAGTTCCCTGTCCTTCTTGAACTGGGGAGCCCAGAACTGGACCTAGTGCTCCAGATGGTGCCTCCCCAGGGCAGAGTAGAGGGGCAGGATGACCTCCCTCCACCTCTGGCCACGTTCTTCTTGATGCCCCCCAGGATGCCATTCTTGGCCACAAGGGCACATTGCTGGCTCCTGGGCATCCTGATGTCCACAAAAAATCCCAGGTCTTTTTCCTCAGAGCTGCTCTCCAGCAGGTCACCCCCAACCTGTTCTGGTGCAGAGGGTTATTCCTCCCCAGGTGCAGCACCTACACTTAACCTTGTTAAATTTCATTAGGTTTCTCTTGGCCCAAGTCTCCAACCTGTCCAGGTCTCTCTGAATGGTGGCACAGCCTTCTGGGGTGTCAGCCACCCCTCCTAGTTTTGTGCCATCAGCAAACTTGCTGAGGGGACATTCCATCCCTTCATCCAGGTCATTGATGAATATATTGAAGAGGACTGGACCCAGTACTGACCCCTGGGGAACACCACTTGTTACAGACTTCCAGCTGGATTCTGTGCCCCTGATCACAACCCTCTGGGTCCTGTCTTTTAGCCAGTAAAAGCTAAAAGCTCTGCTTCTGAGCCGGACACCTTGGGCTCATCCAAATGCCCAGGCGGGTGAGATGTCCTCTCCTTTGGACACCCCGCACTGTCCCCTCTCCCGCAACACCAAGCCGAAAACCAGGGCAAAGCCATTGCTGTGTGCTGCCATGGCCCCGGCTCCCTCCCGGGCACATGCGCGGGGGCACCGCGCCAGCAGCTACTGGGAAAGTTCAGGGTCGGGGCGAGTCGCGGGGAGAGGCACATAAAGGGCTCATTGTGCGACAGGTCTCCCTCGGCTCCGCTCACGCAGGGCTTGCAGTTCCACAACAAAACGCAGCCCAGAAATATGACAAGACACCTTTTTCCCAGGCTGCTGTTAAACTCTAATTAAACATTTCAGCACACTCGAGCGAGGGAATGTCTGCTTCTCAGGCCCAGGCTATCTCAGCTGGAAAACATCTCCTCTGGTGCAAACGGGCTTGTGCAGGTTGACCCAGAAAGATGCCCCGTGGGCCCAGGGATGATGAAAACCTGCTCCCATCCACCCGCCTTTGGCCAGCAAGGGGACCTCTCGCTGCCACCCTCTCCAGAGGACAGGGCCAGGCTGGGGCAGCCCAAGAAGGGGCCGTGCAGCCGGGCACACTGTGGGCAATGTCACCACCAGCAGCCGCTGGCACTTCTCCCCACTCCCCTCTGTGGGAACAGGGAGTCCCTGCACTGAGGGCCCACAGAAGCAAGAGGCAGCATTTACATCCATGTCAGCCCCATGCAAACGAGAGCCAGGCTATAGCTGCTCCACGATAACCCTAAATCTGTCCTTTAGGACCCAGAAATTGCCCCACTGATGAAGAGGGACCATGACTCTGCCTTGCCCATGTGTCTGCACAGTGCCAAGGTCGGTGCCTCTCCAACACATTGTCCCAGAAATATTTGATGTAATGCCTGGCAGAGCCGTACAGTACAGCCCACAGGCTCCGTCTTCGGTCCTTGCAGGATTTTGGACCCCAAAGGCCCTGTTTCAGTAAAGCAAATTCTTCGCTCTCATGGCCAGTCCCTCCCCAGGCCTGGACCACTGTTTGGCTCCCCCACTCCAGAGGTTTGGATATTTAAAAGCAACCCAACAGACAAGAAAAATGTTGGATTCTCATTCTTCAGGTGCTTCGTGATGCTGACCTGCAGGCACTGACCATCATCACGCCTCATTGTGACATTTTGGTTGGTCTAAACTACCTGCTTTCCCAAGCTCCTCCATTCCATCCCCGCCTCAGCCTCCTCTATGTCTGGGCAGTAAATGGGGCTTCAGCACATTTTCTGTCCCCCAAGGAAAGCAGAGATATTCCCACACTTTCATTTGACACAGAAATCCCCAAGGCTCTGCAGGCTGGAGGAGATGACTAGCCTTGGGATGCAGGGGTTCCTGCAGAAAGCTCCAACCTGAAGCCCATCTCCTTCCAAAATCCCAGCCTTTGCTTTCTTCTGGGTTTTCTGGGGAGCAGAGGAACAGCCTGGCCCTGCGAGCAGCCGTGAGCCCAGTCCTGATCCCCCCGAGAGGGCTTTGCTGCTGGCCCAGCGTGCCTGTGGGACCGTGCACTGTGGGGGAGGACAGGGAGGCGCTGCTACCAGCTCCTGTCACCCCAAACCGAGACGCGGGAACCAGAGCACACACTCCCCGCGCGGGGCCGGAGCTGGCATCCTGCTATTGCAAAGAATGAAGGAGAAAGAAAACAGCACAAAGGAGGTGAGCAATGAAAGGCACTGCAGGGAGCGAGGAGGGGCACAGAGACTCAGCCTCCCTCAAGTTGCAGAGAGGGCTACAACAGCTTGAAGAACCCCCCCTTGTACATCACCTGTACACCCAGGACCTCTGGGTGTGCTGCACCTGGCAAGTGCTGCAAGAGCCAGCCCTCTCCATGTTATTAAACACCGACCTTGGCCATTAGTTCAGAAATTCCTCAGCACCTTGTTTCTAGAGGGCACAGACCGTACTCCCCAAAAAGCCCCACTCGCACTGATGCTCCAATGTCTGACCCAGCCACGTGGAGGGGACCCGGGGTCGGGAGCTGCTGCTCTCAGCACCCCTCGTCCCACCCCCCAGTGGGAGCAGCAAACCCAGGACAGGCGGCTCTGGCTCAGGGGACTTGCCAGCGGGTGGTTTCCCAAATGCCACCTCAGTAAAAAACAGGTCATCCAAGAAAGGGTTACTGTAAAAATCTGCCATTTCTAAGATTGCTAAGTAGTGGGAAGGTGCCTTGCCCCAGAAGGCTCAGACCAGAGTGACAGCCCGTGGATGACACTTGTAATCTGGCATCCCGTGGGGGTGGAATTTGGCGAAACTGGTCTCTCCTGCTCCGAGGACATTCCAGTTCCACACATGGGCAGTCCGAATTGAACTCCCTCAATAAATATAGCAGTTGTGGATTTGATCCAGCTCGGACCCCTGCAGTTACAGAAGCAGCAGCAGCGTGCTCCTCGGGGAGGGTCTGTGTCCCCAGCTGCCACCGGCACTGTGGTTCCTGCCACCAGGCAGGTCATCACCCCCGAGAAACCTCACTCTGGCATCTGGGCTGCCCTTGCAGGACACTGTTACCCCGAGAAAATGGCAATAGAGACCTGTATCTGGGATTTCTGACCCCCCTTCCCCCAATAGTGGGTGGCTGCAGATGGCTGACAGCTCTGGAGGGGTCCCCGGGTGCCGCACACTCGCAGGACTTCTCCCCCTCCTAAGTCACTGCAGCAGCACAGAGTGGGGGTTAGGAAGGAATCTCGATTTTTCTAGGAAAGGCAAAGCAGGGCCGCAAGGCCCTTAAATCCTCCTCACGTGGCACCCAGGCTGTGCTGCGTTGCCCAGGCTTCGTAGGACATATTTGGCCCTGAACCTTGGCCACCGAGGATGCCCTAGGTGCCACTGCGAGCCCCAGCCTGGCACAGGCACAGCCGTGGGGCAGTGAGGGAGCTGAGAGCACAGCAAGGCCACCCACCATGGGGGCAGCGCACACACCAAGGGGGCTCACCCCCAGCCCTGAGGAACGTGTCCCACAGCCACCCCCCCCCCCCCCCCCCCCCCCCCCCCCCCCCCCCCCCCCCCCCCCCCCCCCCCCCCCCCCGCCCCGCCGCGCCCCCCCCCCCCCCCCCCCCCCCCCCCCCCCCCTGCTGCCCTTAGCCAGGGACATTTTGACACTGTGAGCTGGTGATAGGGGAGCCAGATCCCGAGTTGTGGAAGGATTGCTTCCCAGGTTCTTCCCCCAGATGCCCCTGCTGCGAGGATGTGTGTGCTGAGGGAGTGGGATCCGGGCACAAGTGGGAAGCAGGGACAAAGGCACTGTGCTCCTCCTCCTCCTCCTCCCTGCTCTTGGCAGGGCTGGGGGGATTCCGGCTGCAAAGGGAAAAGGTTCCCAGGGCGAAGGTGTTAAATACCCTTCTCCCGTGCTGCTGTCACCTCACAGTCCCCAGGGTGTGAGAATCAGACTCTATTATCCCCTCATTAGGAACTAACATACTGTACTAACCTTTTCACATGAAAGCTACGGTCTGTTCGCCAACAAAAGCTGGTTCTTGGTTCCCAGGAGTGGAAAAAACCCAACCCCACAAGCACTTAGCGGGGGCTCTGGGGCCAGCCATCCCCACCGGCTTTGCTGTGCCCCAGCGGATGCTCCGGGGGGAGGAAGGGGCTCTGTGAGCGTGGAGCCAGCTGGGCATGTAGCCCCAGTAGAGCAGAGCAGGGAAGCCCTTCTGGGGCTTCTTCCAGACTCTGAGGTGGCTGGGGTCCCCCTTGCCCATTCCCCATAGGGAGGGATGGATAGGGCTGTGGGTAGGTTGCCAGGGGGACTCCCTCCCCTGGGGTTTATGCTGCAGAAAGCCCTTGCCCATCAGGGCACACTGGTCTTGCTGTCCCCTAGAGAGGGGTCCCCAGGGCTGGCAGACCCCCTTCAGTCCCTGGAGCTGCTACAGCTCACCCCTGGTTCTCCCTAAGCAGTTTGCAGGACTTCGGCTGGTTCTTCCTACACCATTGACCAACGCACATTGGGATTTGCAAAATCTGAAACTCCCACTCCTCTTCAGGCTACCCTGAAAGTGGGAAGCAAAGGTGGGAAGATACCAGTGCACCATGGAAAAACCCACCTGCACCCAAAACCACGTGGGCCAGGATCTAATGCTGCCAGATTTTAAGAGCGCTGAGCATAGAGGGTTTCCCTGGGAAAAATGTGAACAGCAGGGATGGGATATGTATCACCACAGACCACATCTCCTTGCCCCAGACATTGGCAGGCATCACCTGAGAAGATAAACAGTTGGGGTAACATTCTCCTTGCTCAGGCTTTCAATTAAATGAGTCCTGCCTGGGGCAACAATTTGAGCTTCTGCCCATCACAATTGTTTGATGCTGAGATAAAGATGGGAATACAGGAAGAATCATGAAATGAGAAGAGTTTTCCTGGTTTCTTCACTTTAAAAATATCTGCTCTGCCCCATTCTTGGCTGGGGACCTTTGAGCTCAGGGAAGTGATGCCCAGGGCCACAGTGGGTGCTGAATGCCTGAAGAGTCCCAGCCCTGGGGACGTTGGGGACGTATCCCTGCCTTCCCGCATGGCTGCAAGACCTCACTAAGTCTAGATTCACTTGCCACCTTGCAGCCTCGACCAGCTCCACACTGCTAATGAGGAAAGCAGGAGGAAGGAGGGATGTATGACCTATTTTTTTTCCTTCCCTCCCACCACTGCTTCCTTTTCTGCCTCCATCTGTGGTCAGCTGTGAAGGCAGCTCCCCCCCCCTTACCCCACAACTTGCCTGTCCCTAAGCCTGGGGAAATTTTCCAGGTTCCCCAACAAGCTGCTGGCAGGGATGGGGTGAATCCTCTGCTCCCCCAGATCTGTCGGCGGGTCCCATTGCAAAGAGGCAGGTGGTTTTTGCACTGCAAACACATGTTTATTAGCTCCTGGCCCAAGCCCACTAAGCTGTTTCACACAGGCCACCACTGAGAGCTTCCCGACCTGGGAAGGTGGCAGCTGCGCTACACGCCGGTTTACAAAGTAATTGAATTAAACCCAGTGAAATGTTTCGGTGCTGCCTGGCTGCTCCTCACCGTGCCGTGGCTGGGTGCAGTGGCCCGGGGTGGCCCGAAGCACACGCGGCTGCTCGCCCAGGCTGCTCTTTTTGGAAGGTCACTTTTCTTCTCTCTTGCCGCAGTCAGATTTGGGTCACCAGGTTCGATCTAAACATGTCAGCGGACTGGAATTCAGGGGGAAGCAGAAGCAGGATCAAAGCAGGCTGTCTCCCAGTGCGTGGCCGGGCCGGTTCCAATAAAGTCTCAGTTGAGTCGGGGTGTCCAGCGGCGGGGCTGGGAGAGCCGGCGGCAGGGCTAGCTCACGGCCCGGCAGAGTGGCCACCCACCGGCCGGGACTGCGGCTGCCCCCTGCACAGGTGCCCGTGTACCAGCGATGAGCTGCTGGGCAGGGTATCACCGCCTGCCCGCGATAAGTCGAGCCACAAAGCGAGCCACGGCCACAGGTGTCAGGTTTTGTGCGAGGTGAGAAGTGATCCTTACCCAGCAGCCAGGGCAGAAGAGGCAGGAGGGAGAGCTGGAGCAGAGGAGAGGCACAGATCCTTCTCCCCCTGGCCATCGTCCCCGGGCTTCCCGGCGCCAACCAAATCCCATAGATCCTGAAGAGGTTGGTGGTCGCCAGGGAGGGGCAGGCAGAGCACTGTCAAACTCACTGCAGCTGTGAGAGAGGAGCAGCCAGGAGGGTTTGTCCAGCACCTCCAGCCCAGCCCAGATCCCTAGAGCTCCTCCATGGCTCCACACGTGGAGAGGGTCCTGCATGGGACACGCGCAGTGTCTGAGCAAGCCCGGACGGCAGCCCTGGACCTGCCGGGAGAGCAGCCGGGAGACACAAACGGAGAGATGGGTTTAGAGGACGGCAGCGGATTTTCCACCCCACCTGAGCTCTGCCTGAACCAAATCATCCGAAGAGTTTCAGAACCAACCAAGTCACCCTGAGGCAATGAAAATTATTAAGCTGAAACAAATGATTCCCCCCCCCCCTCCCCCCCATTTTTCAGCTCAGTCCATGCAGTGATGAGCACATTGCAACTGAGGCCAGACACGAAGCCAGAGACCTTTTGGTCTCCATCAGCATCCTCCCCCAACACTCTCTGTGGGTCTCCAAAGCCTTGCTGGTCCCCACCTGCCACGTCAGGGGGCTCAGTGCCCTTTTCCTCACTGTCCTTTGCTCGTGGCTATAGCCAGTCAGGGCCCCTGGCCACCACCAGCCTGCCAGAATGTCCTGCAGATCCCAGGGACACACAGGGCAGAGCTGGAGGATAAAACCCTCTGAGCTCTGCCGGAGCAGCCTGGCATGAGCAGATGCAGTATTTGTCCCAGGGGGCGAGCTGGAAGGAGCAGCTAGGTGGGAGCTTGCCATCTGCTAGGTGGGTATCTGCAATGTTGAGGCTCCTCAAAGCAACAGTCCAGGCCCTAGAAAAAGCTCTTGCATTCAAAAATGATACATAGAAATGAGAAACCTGCCTTCTTCAGATACCTGGGTAGAATCTTTGGGGGTAAGTGGTTTGCCATTTGGTCTTGGAGGCTCAACCTTAAAGCCCAAGGCAAGTCAAACTCCAAACCTCCAAGTCCTGGCCCATTTGCCAGAGCAGCAGCCTCTACTCTCACTGCTCTGCATGAGCCATTGGGGTCAAACCACACCAAGGGACCTCTGCAGCAGAGCAGCCCAGCAGACACTGGGGGCTCATGAGCTGAGGGGGCTCATGGTGGCTCTGACTGCCTCCAGGACTCCTGCTCCTCCAGGTTCAGTCTCAGGCAAAGGCAAGGCTAAAGAGGCATTAGTATCCCTTCATGATAAACAGGGACCTGACTGGGTGCTCCCTGAGCCCTGCTGAATTACAGTTTGAGCAGAGATGGCAGAAGAGGCACTGAAGGACCAGCCTGATACAGAATCACCCCTGGGAGAGACCCAGATAGTCCTGGTGTGGCCAAATCCACACCTGCACTTGAAGGCTGAGCTAAAGGCAGCATGGCACAGGGCAGGGCACCAGTCACGCCAAGCTCCCACCACATGAGCACTGCGATGGCGTGACATGGGAACGCTCTTGCTGGGGACAGGAGTCCCAGGGACTGGGGACACCGAGGTTTTCCATTCCCCTGCCGCCCTCAGACAAGCCACTGAGTCTTGTGCCCATCTCTCCATGCACAAACCAGAGACAGAGACTGCTGACACCACTGTGCGATGGCACCCAGTGCTCCATGACTGCCCCATGCAGCCGGCACAGTCATGGGCAGGACCAGGACCAGGCTGCCTCCATGTGAGAACACCCCCTCGCACCCCTTCTCCTTCAGCAAACGCCCCCAGAGCCTCCCTGCCTCCAGGCAACATCCTGACGGATGCTCAGTGGGTCCCACTGCCGCTTCTGCATCTCAGCTGGGAAGGGACCGCGGGGCTGGGCATGGGGACATGCTCGGCTGCAGCCCTGGGAAAGCCCAGTGCTGGCTCAGAGTCGAGAAGAAAAACAACTCGCGGGGCTTCCCCTCACCTCCTGCCCTCGCCCCACGCCACGGCCCCAACGGCTCTTTCATCTCCAAGTGCCAGCGGCTCTTTCATCTCCCGCCCGAGGTGCGAATCGCTCCCCATTCCCGGCAGCTGCCCCCAGCACCGGCGCTCGGTCCAACATGGCTGGGACCAAATGGCCGGTAACCCCGCTGCCCGGCGGGGCCCTGCGTGCCGGGAGGGGTGGTGGGTGAGGACCGGTCACCTCTGCTGCCTCTGCAGTCACCGGCTCAGGACCCCCTGTATCTGGCTGCCTGGTCCATGCAGAGAAATCACAGCACCAGGATTTCTTCTGGTTCTCCCTGCAAAGAAGAGCACCCGGTCTCATTCCCGTTTGCTCAAACTCAGCTCATTTTTGTTAACTGGTGAAGATGCAAAGCCAGCCTGTGAGGGTGGGAGCCATCTCCCCCAGTGGAGAGAGTGGTGGGAGTGGAGCCCAGTGGCACCAGATGTCTGTGCCACCCTGGTGTTCCCAGTTGGGGATGACGAGGTGGCTCTCCAGCCATAAAACCTGAAGGAACCGTCCTGGCCACTCTGCCTGACTGCCAGCCCAGGGCAGCTCACCATCGCCCTGGCAGACAGCCCTGCAGTCTGGGGTCCAGCTATGGCTTATCTTTGGATTATGGAATAGAGGTGACAAGGCTTCACCATCACAACATTGGTCAGGGTGCGTGGGCACGGCAATAGCTCTGCCAAAGGGCTGTGAGTCCTTGTGAGCAGCACTAAACAAGGTGCTTGATGGGTATGGACTGCGAGGAGAGCAGAGGCAGGTGAAAGGCACGGCATGAGCACAGTGTGAAAAGCTGGGAGAGAGTGAAAACAAAAAGGACAGAGAAAAATAGAAAAAGGAAAAGGAAAAGAAAAAGAAAAAGAAAAAAGAGAAAAAGAAGGGAAGCACCAGGCTCCTGTGAAGCACCCTGACATCAGGACTGCCATGAGCCTGGGCCAAGAGTTGCCCCACAGCATCTGGGCACAGCCAGCCTCAGCTGCATGTGGCTCCCAGCTCTAACTGGAGCCCTCACTAGGAATCCCCCACCTATAGGCACCATCCCAGTGTCAGCACTGGAAGGGACTACGGCCTGACCCAGGCTTGTGCTAAGCAGCTTCACTGTGTGCTCTGGCTCTGCCAGGGGAAGGTAACGGGGCCATCGGGGCCATCGGTCCCGGGGACAGCAGGGCTGTGGTGGCAGCCTGCCCTGCCTCAGGGAGCCAAGTTGATTCCCAACCAAATCCCACAGAGCAAAAGAAGAGTTTCCTGGTGCTTCAGCTGCCGGTGCTGGAGCCAGCGGTGCCAGAGCAGTGGGATGAGGGCACCACATGGGCGCATGGTGTCAGGACACATCAGCATCACCACATCACGTAACTACACCCCAAAAGCCAGCAATTAACACCAAAGAGTCTTCACACCATCAAACGGCTCCTCTGGAAAGAGCCAAAGGGACACGCTGTGGGAACGGTGATGCTCGAAGACCAGGAGGGCTCTGAACTGAGGGGGGTGTAGGCGGCAGAGCCACTGTGGCTCCTGGCACACGGGGGCTGCCACCGATGAGCACTGGGAGCTGCAAACCTGCCTGTGGGGAAGGGTGGGGGTGGGGGTGAGCCTTGGCAGGATGGCAGTCGCTGGCCTGACCCCAGGAAGGTGTCCCTGCGGAGCAGAGTGTCCTGACTGACACCTCCCTCACGGGGACATTTACAAGTCCCGGGGAGGTGGGGACCATGTGCCTTCACCAGTCCCAGCGAGGCAGCTCGGGGACACCGAGCCAGTTTTTAAGGCTGCTCTGTGACTGGTCAAACATTGAACATCAGTTAAAAGGAAGCGATGTTAATAGAATTGTTTTGCCCCGTGGCAGCAAGCACAAGGTTAATATCCATCCCCGTTGAATCCAACCCTGCAAAATAGTCACAAAACTCAACCTGCAAAACCAGACAGTCTGTCTTCCACACGCTGAGGCTCCCAGCCTGCCTTCCCTCCCTGTCCCAGCCATCCTGGCTGCTGCCTCTTCTCACACTTGCTATTTATGTTTCTGACTCATTGCAGACAGACTGACTTAGGGCATTTCTTCTCCTCCAGGACACACAAGTTTGCAGAGCTGTGTGAGGGGCACATGGGCTCAGAGAGCCACTGATGGAGAGGAGAGGTCTGATCCTCAGGTGTCCCACACAAATGCCTCTCCAGCCAGAGAAACGCAGTCTTCTGGGACCAGGGGACGATTGCCCTTGGTGCTCTCTGGCACCAGAATAAAGGAATAAAACAGCCCACCTCTACAAGTGCCTTCTCCCATGGTGGCAGAGGGGACCCCGACTGGGACTGCTCAGAGAGGTGCAGGGGCAGCGAGGGGTGCAGAGCCTTCAGGGCTGGAGCGATCCAGCGTCCGGTGCTGTTTGTTTCGCTCCGGATTTCCGGATCTTACCTATTTAAATAAACCATCCAGGAGGATGGTGGAGCATCAGGCCTGTTGTTGAGCGCACAGGAAACAGCTGTATTCAATTAGGCAGGGCTAAGTTGGTGACTCTGATAGCCTGGGAATAATAATAATACCACTAATAAAAAAAATCCCCTCCTGTTGCAGGACTCTTTATTTTCTATTGAAAAATCCAACAGCAGCCCATCAAATGGCAGCCAGTGACCAGCTGGGTCTCTTCAGCAGGTCTGCAGGAGTGAGTCACGGTGGGAGAGGCTGAAGAGAACCTTTGGTGGGGGGCTCATCCAAGCACCCTAGGAGGGTTCAGCCCGGCCCAGGGTGGGTGACACTCTGCCCTGCAGGGTTCCAGAGGCTAGGGGTGGGTGCTGGGCTGATGGAGGTGAAGGAGATGCTTTTGCAACAGGGGCTGGAAGGAGCTTCCTACCCAGAGCAACATCCCCTTCCTGGTGCTGGGGCCCATGGCATGTGCTGGAGCCAGGCACGCCCCAGCACTGCAGGACCACGCTGCCACGTGCAGGACTTGGCTTCTCAGGCTTCCTCCAGCTTCCCCCAGCTTCCTCCAGCCCTGCAGGTCTCTGCACCCCCAGGAGAGAAGGAGGAGGTGGGCAGGTGGGGTGCAGGACACCCGTCTGGAGGAGCCCAGGCAACACGGCTAGTTTTGTGCAAGGGTGGCGAATCTGAAAGCATCCCATCTGCTCCAAGCAGGAGAGCATCCCTGTCCCCATACCTGGCCTCATTCCCATTCCAAATCCCACCCCCATCCTCACCCTCATCCCCGTCTGCATCTCCATCCTCATTCCCATCCCCATCATTATTCTTGCCCCACATTTGTGCATGGTCCCAGGCTCACCAGGGTCTCCCCAGGCTCGCCAAGCGCTGACTCAGCACTTAGGCACCAGTGTGCCCAAGCGTGGCACTGACACACGGCACAGCAGGTCCTTGCTCTCTGGCAGGCCTGGGGCCAGGGGGGCATTTTGGACAAGATCCCAAAAATGTGGCAGGTGACAACTTGCTCTTTCCACCCACCAGGAAGGACCCAGATCCGCATGTGCTAAAAATCCTGCTTCTGGGAAGCTGTTCCCATTTTTTTTTCACGGCTCTTTTTAAAAAAAAATACTTGGCCATTGCCCGGCCCTGACAGAGCTCTGCTGCGCCTCCAGCTCCTTGACTCCCAAGTGACCTCCAGGAATATTTCTGCAGCTGCCCACACAGATTTCCCAGGAAGGGCAGCGTGCACCCTTGGAGGCCACGCAGCCACGTTCCCGCTGTCCTGCTCAGGCTGCCCCATTTCTCCAGGGTAACCCCAGCTCATAGAGGAGGCTTTTGTTTTGCCTTCCAATGTGGCAGGACACAGCCAGAGGACCCGGTGACAGTAAATATATTTGTTGTTTTCCTGTTTGCCTCCCTGCTGGGCACAGAACCTGGGGGTCCCACTCGGATGGGGCTGTTTAAGATCGTTTAGCTCCAGCTTGTTTGAGCTTTCAGGAGCAGCTCTGGAGTCACCCCCACCCTGGTGGTCCCTGCACAGACTCCAAAGCACAGGGTGCCTAAGCCTCAGCTCTTGGTGAGCCTTTGGCAGCAAAATCAGGCTTTAGGAGGTGAAGCAAGTCCCAGTCTTGGGGCTCAGCTCAGAGATGAGGGGTGAAACATGCAGAGCCCCAACCAGGACCAGGCTGCTTGCCAGGTTCAAGGTCACCTGCAGCTCCTCACTGTCAGGTCACAGGGGGAAAAGCTGGAGGCAGGATGGAGGGATTTTCCCAGCAGGCTCTCTCCCTGGCATGCCGCCTGTCCCCAGATGCTCTGCGATGCTGTAGTGAGCCTCAGCACCAGATGCAGAGCAGCTGAGCTTCATTTAGCTGCTCAGGGCAGCTCTACTGCACTCCCCGCAGTGCTCCACCAGGGAAATTCCCTGCCTGTCTCCTTCCCGAAAAGAGGCTGGAGCAGGAGCTGGAGCCAGGGGTGGGTCAGACCTAGCCCCAGGACCTTCTTCCACCTCTTCCAGGATCTCCAGGTGGAGATTAAAACAGTGTCAGCAAATAAGAGCCTGAGGATGAGGAAGGCACTCATCCCATCAGCAGTTATCCAGGTGGGGTGACAGGTGGCCCTGCAGACACCCCTGGGATTCGCAGGGCTGGGCGACCACACTCCTATCCAGCAGCCGTTTCCCAGTGTGAATTTCTGGTGTGAATTTGGAGATTCTGCCTCATCCCCTCCCTCCGGGAAGTTTCACTGGTAATGCTGGGGCTGAGATGAAGAAAACGCCCTCCACATTCCCGCCCAACTGCCTGCTGGAGCATCCGTCCTGCCTGGCCCTGGCTCTCCCGGCAGCGCCAGGATGGCCTGCAAGGGGGAAAACACAGATCCCAGCCTCACAGGTGCTGCTAAGCTCCTGGAGACCCTTTGAGCATCTCTCCTCGCCTTGCAAGTGGGCCGGCAGACATGGAGCATCACCGGGACCACTCGTCCCGGTCCGGGCTGGCCGCTCGGGTTCCCACGTACTGCCTTGACATCCCCCCGAGAGCGCAGGAGTGAAAGGGGGGCCCTCAGGCACCTGACAATAGCGCTTTCCTTCCCCATCAATAGCAGCCAGGGACGCGCTGGGCTGACACGGAACTGTGCACAACAAAAGCCAGTGTCCGAACAAATCTTCTCAGGGGCTGGGTCCCCCGGGTGACCCAGGGTTCGCCCGGACTCTTGCTCCCGCCCGGCCCTCTGGAGCAGGAATGTCCCTCCGCGCTGCGCCAGGGCCGGTTCCCACGCTTCCAACCTGCTTTGCTATTTATCAGCCACCGGCCTCTAATCCCCTTTGTGAAGGTCTGATTCAAGCTCAGCACAATGTGGCGAGAAGGGAGGGGGCAGGCAGGAGATGAGGGAGGGGAGAACAGTCCCAAAGAATGAAAATCAAACCCTTTACCTTTTCTTCCCCGTCCTGACCGATGATTCCCTGGGGATTCTTTCGACTGTCACCTCTCTGGGCAGTGCCAGGCTGCCACGGGGAGCCAGGGGTTTGGCCCAAAGGAGGGGCCTCATGGTGGGACACAGTGGGGTTTAGGAACAAGCAGACATACACAAAGAGCACTTCTGTCCCCTCATACATTAATTTGGCTTCAACACTCTCTGCTCCTTCATGACCCTCCTGCCACAGCTCCATCCATCACCTCCAGGATGAGCCTGTGCTCCCCAGGCTTTCCCAGCAGGGATGGATGGAGATGTGGAGTGAGACATCACTGGAAGGTGTTTATGGGGGAACAGGGAACACGAATCCCGACTCCCTCCTGCCACCCCACAGCAGCCTCTCCCTGCCACTGCAAACCTCCTTGTGGGGAATAACCCAACGTGATTTCCCCAAGCCCCCAGTGGGCAGAGCTGGGTGCAGATGCCCCATGCTGGGCTCTCGCTCCATCCCCCCCAGGCCCGAGACCCTTGGCTGAGTCTTGTTTGCTTTAGGGGAGGATTCACAAGCTCTTTCCCCAGATAATTTTGGAACAAAACAGCTTCCAAGGCCTGCACTACTTACAAATGAGGGGTTTCAAGCTTTTGTCCTAAATCCAATGCTGTTTTCTTTGCAAACGGCGGGGGGAAAAAAGTAAAAGAAGAAGAGATGACCTCGAATACTAATCTTGTTAGGTTAAACTGTTCGCTAAACAGACGGAGGCGTAAAGCAATGGGATTTTTGTCTTTTCAAGGAAGGGGTTAGGTTTGTAGGGCACAGAGGTCATTCTGGGCAAACTGGCAGCTTTGCTCTTTGTGTCACAAGAGCAAGGAGAAAGTAAAATGGCAAAAATGCTCCCGGCTGTCTGCACCCTCTGGTACCCCATGGGCACCAGCAGCAAGGGGGGTCACCCTGGAGGAAGGCACTCACCGGGGTACATCAGGATGCAGAGGGGAATAGCTGCTGGCTTTACTCTAAATCCCTTCAGGTTTTCCTCAGCTCAAATGGGGCCATTCCCATTTTCCTGCAAGCTTCACCAAACCCAACAAAACCTCTTTTCCAGCCTCATGCTTTGCCACAGCCTGGCCCTGTCCTTCCTCCCCCTGAATCCAGGGAGCCAGGAGATGCCAGCCTGGGTGCTCCTTCCAGCCTGGGGCCTGTCCAGATGTTTAGCTCTGTGCTGGGAGCCTACATCAGCCTGGGTGCTACCACCAGCCTGGGTGCTAATGCCACTTTGGGTGTTTAGGTCAGTCCAGGTGCTTAACATCAGCGTGGGTGGTGATGCCAGCCTGGGTGCTGGCACCAGCCTGGGTGGTGATGCTGTCCTGGGTGGTGATACCAGCCTGGGTGGTGATGCTGGCCTGGGTGCCTCAGGCCAGCACAGGGTGCTCAGCCCAGTGGGTGCTCCTGCCTTGCCCACACTCTGCGAAACACCCTGGCTCAGTTCCAGTCCCATGGGGAAGGCACAGCTAGGACCCAGCCTGTGTCTCAGACACGGGTGACCCTGCTTCACCAGGCACCTGCTGACATCTGGGGACAAACACTGGACAATGAGTCCAGCTCGCTTGCTGCATCTCTTGCAGATGCAAGCCTCACCTTCCCTTGAGCTTTCTCCGGGAAGGGGAGGACAGCCAGGATCCCTGGCCTGATGTGACCCCATCCTGCTGTCCCCGTGCTCCAGGGGATGGACCTGGCAGGGAGCGTGGGCCCATCTCTGTCAGCCCCATGCCAAAGGCTCTGATGTGGGCACCGTGCCGTGCCACCGGGCAGCAGTCACACCCGGCTTCCTGCCCTCCCTGCACGTCCTCAGTCTGCCTTTACCCCGCCACGCTGCAGGGCTGCTCTGGGGGCACCTGGGGCCGAACAGCAACAGAAATGAAAACACAGAAGTATGAAGAATTGGTCAAAAAAACACCGACAACCGCGACCGGATCTGACAAAGCGTCAGCCAAAAACAAGGAACTGCCCAGTGGGTGAAACCCTCAGGGGTCCACCACAAACAGGATCCGCTCCCGAAGGGCAGGAGAGGATGTGGGAAGGAAAGGGAGGAGGTCCTGAGCGTGGTCAAGGAGAGGCCAGCTGGAAGAGGTGGGATGGCTGCCACGGCTGAGGCTGGCCGGGATGCATGGAGATCCCCTCCGGGCAGCGCGCCCAGCCCTGCCGCAGCGACCTCAGAGACAGAGGGCAAAGCCAGACATCCCTGAGAACCCAGAAGTGCTCTAATTTTGGGGGCTGCACCGGTGCTGAAACACAGGACGACCATGTGCTGGAGCTGCTGAGGCTGGCATAAAACTCCTTGTGAGTTGTTTTAAAATGAAGGCCTAGGAGAGGGAGTTGGTGGGGCTTCCCAGTGGGATGTGGACCCCCAAGTTCTACTAGCCTAAGCTAGTAGATCCGGTCATCCAGAACCGGAGCCCAAGAAAATCCTGTGGGATGACTCAGGACATCAGAATCACTGCTCAAGGCGCTGCTTCCAGCCAACATCCGCAATGGCACAGCCAGCAGTGCCCGCAGCCCGTCCCTGCTGAGCTCCCTTCTCTGCCCACCCCAGCCCAACGCCCTCGGGGAGCCAGAGCCGGGGCACGCTGAGGGAGAAGGGTCCCTCCCACCCAGCCCTGATCCCCAGCCAGCCAGGTTTGCTGGCAACGAACCCCAGGAACCGAGCAGCCTCAGAGCCACGGAGAGCTGGGAGGAAACGTCTTCCCCTGCAGATGAAGCACCTGATTCATCCCTCTGTGTCCAGCCACAAGTTCCCCCCTGGAATGTGGCAACCGGGTCCTGCCAGAGCTGTGGGCACGCGTGTGAGGGGGGCCACAGCCTGGGGGCCTCAGCCACCGTGACCACATGATGAGCTGGGGGCTGCAGGCGCCTGGTTTGGTTGTTTCTCACGTTCTCAGCAGGCGCTTTCACACCCCCCTGCCCCGTGTCCCGCAGGCGTCCGACACAGCGGGGTCCAAACTGGGAATTCACCACTGCGCATCCATTCCCCACCCCCGGGGTTCCGAACAAACAGGAGATGTGGAAACACAGCGTCCAGAAAAATGTGTGAAGAAGGAAACAAAAAGCCAAAGTGGCCAGAGCGCCCAGAGGCTCGTCTGGGGGCTATTGGGGCTGCGACAGTGAATAAGTGACGGTCCCGGTGCCCGTGTCACCCGGCTCAGCCCACGGCTGTGGATCGGGGCTGTGGGCAGTGCTGGGAGAGATGCGCCGGGAGCAGGATCTCACTGAAGCCAGCAAGGGAGGAAAGGAAAGCAGGGAGGGCAGCCTGCTGCCCGGCAGGAGCTCAGAGACACCCAAATGGGGGTTCTTGCTCTGCCAGATCGGGTGTCCCAGCGCTGCCAGTCCCCACGCTGAGGGCTGGCACCCGGTGCTGGGATGCAGAGCGAGCTGCGGTGCCACCCATCCCAGCGGGGATGAGCCCGTGGTCAGGAATGTGGGTGAATCCCTGCCACGGCGGTGGCACTGGGAACCCCCCCCCACCACAAGCAAAAGGCAAATGGCAAAATGTGCCCTTGGCTCTGCAGCTCTGGCAGTTGGGGGCTGGTGCCTCCCTGGTGAGCACAGCCAGCGGGGTGAGGGGGGAGAACTGCATTTATGTCATGGGCAGAGGTGACCGATTCCCTCCTCCTGTCCCCACACCACCCCCGTGGGAGCAGCCTGGCACAGGGACATGCACTCTCCTGCAGGACACGGCAGCTCAGGTGCCTGCCCCATCCCGCTGGTTCCCCACTGCCCCCCACACAGCAGAGGCCCCAGGGACCGGACTCAGACTGCCCCAAGTCCTGTATTCAACTGCATTCTGCCCACGGGAGCCCCTCCTTGGCCCTGGGGAGAAGAGACAAGCTGAGGACAACTCATCAGCATTTAGGGACATTGGGTAAGAAGACCTGTTCCTCTCCAAACCACTGCAGCCAGTGAAGAGCCCAGAGAGAAGCAGCCAACATTGAAAGTGTCTGGGGAGAAGAGATGAATCTCCCTGACCTGCAGAGCTGTCAAGGGGCTGGTTCCCCGAAAGCAGGGCCCATGGTGGGATTGTGATGCCAAGCAGAGCTGACAAAGGGGCTGGCATCTGCTGGCCACCCCTGTGGGTCCCAGCAGGCAGTTGGACCCACTGGTAAACTGGGGCTTCTCTGGGGTGCCCATAGCCCCTCTGCACGTAGCTCACCCCAACACACAAATCCAGCACGTGTTTCCTGCTCCCCAGTGTCTTCAGACCCTCTTTTGATATGAAATGAATTTAAGGTGTGTTTTTCCAGCCACAGGCACTTCTGCAAACACTTTTAACTGGGATGGACAATCAGGCAGGAAAGGGGGGGTTCTGCGGCAGGAGAGGCAGAGGAAGCTCTCAAAGCTGTCAAAAGGCATTTAGAAAATGGTCCAGGATGGGGGGTTGAGGTGGGCCCATCCCAGAGTGAGAGTCAGACAAGTGTTCAGGGGCATTTGTGCTGAGCCCATTTCTGGGCCCTATTTCCAGATTCTCTTTCACTCCATGTGACCTGTCAGAGGCCCTGGAGATGATGGACTTGGGAGCAAACCAGGTCAATGTCCTCATTAGCTTTAACAGACACAGCTCCAGCTTCTTCCATGAAAGAAAATGCTGTGTCTTTTAAAATTTATTATTTTTTGTTCTCTGAACATTTTCCCAGAGGAGAAAGAAGTGAGGAACCTCCTGTGCCAGACAGCACCATAAATGTCTCCTGCTACGCTGTAAAGCCAAAAATGAAGATACTCTCACCTGAGCCACTGGGGCCATCATGTGTACTGGGGCCAAAGCTGCTGTCCTGGGAAGCTGTGATGCCCAGCTCTGAAAGACAGGACTGGGGTCTCCTGAGGACATGAATCCAGAAAAGGAATTGGATGAGAATCTTCTGGCTCAGGGGTCTTAAATATAATTCATACCCGAGCATCCAAGTGACACCCACCAAGCCTGGACTGGTCCTACTAATCCACACCCCACCACAGCACCTCTGACCCATAGGAGCAGGAGACCCAAAGCTCACCAGGCTTCAAGTACATGTCCAGTGCCTCCAGGGCTGCCATGCCATGCCTAACAGAACCAGGGCTCCCAGGCCATCCTTTCTTATCACGTGCCTGGGCCCCCCAAGGGACAGGAGCTGAGGGGGGGTCCCAGGGCTGGCCTCGCCATCAGGACTACCCCTCTGCCCTACACAAGGCAAGCGCTCAGAGCCAGGGCTCTGCCAGACTCCACCAAGGCCAGCTTGTCAGTGCCTAATTATCACGACAGTGGAAACCTCTCTGTGACCATCCAACACATGGCCACAGACTCTTGCTCAGCCTGCACCTCCCTGTGGAGCCCAGCTGCCTGGACTGTGACTGGATCCCTGCAAAGCCTTTCCTTCCCCTGGGCAATCTAGATGTGAGATGTCAAAAGATTTTGTGGAACATCAGGGGATTGTTAAAGACGTCTGGAACAGGCTGTCCATGGATTAAGACGGGGCGCCCATCTCTTGGCAGACAGAATGAAGAAGAGAGGGACACCTACCAAGTCCACACCAGAGGAGAGTGTTTGTATAATAAGGTGGTGAGAAGTTCTCACATACTGTGAGCAACTGTCCTCACCTGTCATGTAAGAGGAAGCTGGCTGGCTGGGAAAAATGTTTGACTGTCAGAAGAGAAATGTCAGCAAGAACGTCCTGAAATTAGAAATCACGGTGGTGGCAGCTATAAACATTTCAGTAGGGTCAACAAATAAAACACCCAAGTTGGCAGTTCATTCTGCACAACCCAACCCATAACTGCAAAAGCTTCTGGTTACACTGAGCAGGAAGAAAATTTCTGCATCTCTGTGCTCCCAACTGCCTGGAGCTCAGTTTCCAGCTCCAGTGCTATTACCCTCCTCCACGCTAATGGAGATAAAATGGTCCTGGATGACAATCACAGCTTGGGGCATTCCCTGCCCGAATGAATCAACCTGAACAGCTGCCGCTCTTGCCAAAGAAAGGCCTGTGCTCCACGTTTCCTGACTTACAGCAGCCCGTAACCTCCCAGATAATACTTCTTGCAGCTCTGGGAGTTCCTCATCGACTTTTCCACTGTATCTGAGTGAGGGTATCACACAGACGTTTGTGCACCAGTGATGGCATGTGATGGTTTATATTGAGGAAGTCTAATCAAGGCTGTAATTTTTCCCTACAGGGCCAGTTCTTCCTCACAGAAGCAAAAAGACCATTTTGATAAGTTTCTACATCTCCCACAGCCACCACTGAGAAGCCTTTCCCCAGGGTGGAGAACTAGACCCTTCCCCACCAAGTTTACTGTACTTGGAGACCCTTGGATGAGGACGTTTTAAATAGCCATTTTTACTGAATTCCCTAGCCTGGCTCCCTGTGAAGAGAATTTTAATCAGGAAGACAGAGCTTCCCCAACCTCCACAAAGCAGCCAAATGCCCCAGCACTGCAGAAGCCAGAGCTCACAGATGCAATACAGAAGTGGCTGAGACAGTGACCTGCGTGGGAGTGGTGTGCTCTGATTTCACCCAGCCCACGAAATACTCCCTTCTCCTTCGTGACAGACCCAACTTCTTATTTCTGACTGTGGAACAGGGCATACAAGGGACTTTCTGGACTTTCTGGCCATGGCTGGGGAGTGGCAAAACAGGGAGTTCAGCTGCCCTGCAGTACTCCCTGGGTTTTCCAGGTTACTTGTGCTCACGTAAGGTCATGAGCCCCTAAAGGGACAGTGAGGTGAACCAGTGTCCCTTCCCAGGGACGAGGGTGGGCACAGCACACATATGGGATTTCGCAACACCCCCTGATGCCCATATTTTGCCCTCACCACCTTGACAAGACCCAAGAACAATGTCGAGGACTTTGCAAGACCTCTCCCCTGCACAGTGGGGGTGTGAGATGGACAGAGGGCAGGAGAGCAGGGCCGGCTGCAGTTCCACATGTGCTCTTAAGAGCAAGCAAATCCTGCTAAATGAACACAATTGCTAAAGGCAGAAGAGAAAACAAAAAAAAAAAAAAAGAAAAAGAAAAGCCGTATCTTACGGTATATAAAACAAGGAATAAAAATGCATGGACTGAACTGAAAAAGCCAGGGCAAAGAAAAGTCAAAGTTTAATATTTTCTCATGTGGGCAGAAGCACAGCTCAGTGGGCAGTGAGGATGGGTAATGGGAAGGGCTGCAGCCCTCCATGGTCCTCCCCCTGGGCCCCCCCAAAGCTGTTCTTGTGGGGAGCGACGCTGCCAAATTTTCCTACATGTTTGCAGGTACTAAGGGGCAGGAGAAGGAAGAGCTGGCATGAGCAGAGCCCCCGCCGGCAGGAGAGGGGCTGCCCGAGAGGTGGGTGCGTTCAGCATCTGGAAGGAGCACTGGGGATGTCACTGGGGACGGGCTCTGGGCTGCAAATACTGTCACAGGCAACTATGGGAAAAGTGGTAGTTTTTGCTTTAAAGTACTTTATCTTCATCCAGGCATCTGCAACTTTTTTCATGATTTTGAAGTTTTTCACCTCACTTCAGAGTTGGCTGAAACCCAAGATGGGTTTCCCAGGATTTTTGTGGTGGAGAGGGTAAAACCCATCATTCTTAACCCTGAGATCTGGCTGCAAGACCACAAATTGCAATGAATGCCTATTTGGGGGTTTCCCTCTGCAGTGTACCTCAGGAAAACCCAGCAAAACCTGTCCCACAGGCAGGGTTAGGAGGGACTGGGAAGGGGTCAGGGGGTCCCCAGGAGCACTCGCTCACACCCCAGCCCCAGCTCGGGCTGCCCAGCCCCGCCTGAGACCCTGCTTAGCACCCTGCTGAGCACCCCCAGGGATTTGCTGGCCCCATTCTCTAACACCCGCAGCCGCAGGCAGCCATGAGCCTCTGCTGTGGCCCTACAGCCCCCCAAAACCCGTGGGGGCAGGTGGGTGAGCAGTCAGTGCTGGGGGACATCTTGCTGTGACCTACCTGCCCCATCCCCATGGGGGGTACCTCCAGGAGCCCCCATTGCACACCATAAAGCAAAACCCCAACCACTTGCTACTGGTTTTTATCCAGTGCAACAAAATCTCCCCGAAGCAGGGACCGAGGGGGTCTCAAAGCCCAAAGGTTTTCCCCAGCTGTGGTGAGGGGTGGGCCGTAACCCCGGCCCCCTCCCCAGCCCTCCAGCAGGCAGGCTCCCTGGGGCAGATAAGGGCAGAAACAGCCAAAAAACAAACAAACAGTTCGGGTTAATGGGGCGGCAGTTATTTTTGGCCTAGAGGGAGTTCACACACTCCGTGTTGTTTCAGTAAATAACTGTAAATGGAGCTTGCGGTGCGGGGAGCGGGCTGGGAACCGGCGCGCTCGGGGCGGCGGGGAAGAGCCGTGTTGTCTTGTCGCCCTGGCGCTAACAGGAAACCCCCCGCCTCACCTGCCTCAGCACCCCTCTGTACTCACACTTTTATTGTCGCCACATCCTTCGGCAGCCACATCAGAGGGACGCCGAGGGGGCAGGGAGGGGGGCAGGCAGCATCACGCCGTGGGAAGGCAGCTCCGGGGCTGGTCGCCCCCCATGGCGAGGAGCGGTGGCTGCTGGGGGTGGGGGGACACACAGACAGCCTGCGCAGCCCCCAACCCATCCTTGCCAACAGACGCATGGGGAGGAGATGCTCAGCACGAGTTGCCACTCGTGACAGGGACAGTGCAAAAGCCGAGTTGTCACCGCCGGTTGTCACCCTGGGATGGGGCAAGGGGGTGCAGGATGGGCTCTGGACCCAACCCCCCTTGCACCCAGCGCCGATGGGGGCTCGCTGCTCTCCTGCCCCCCCCCCCCCTCCCCCCCCATCCCCTCCAGGGCAGCGCATACACCCACTGTCAGTGTCAGCATCGCCCTGGGTCAACGGGTCTCAGAAAAAGGCAGTTTCCTACGGAGATGCATCCTGCAGGGGGGCCATGCCCCGGCCCAGAGACTGGAGCCTTTGCATGTGCTGAGATGCAAAAATAAACATTTCTTCACTTCCTTTTTTCAGGAAGAGTGATTACACTCTCGGGTGTCTGGGATAAGGACCCTGGGTGCCTGCGGAGGATCTTAGTGGCGTTGGCTGAATTGGCCTGACTCCATAAACCAGATGCAAGGCTTTTCACAGGTGGAAAGCACAACCCGTCAGGAAAGCTCACATAAAATCAAGTGACACGTCATCTCAGTGAGAGAAGGATGGTTAGAAGAAACTCCCTTGCACAGCCCATCATCTCAAAGCAATAAAACCTGAAAATAAAAGGCATCCAGCAGCTGCTGCTGGAGCAGAAGCAGGGGATGGGGACACAGGGTGAGTTTGGAGTGATGGCATCAGGCTGGAGGGGATGGGGACACAGGGAGAGGTTGGAGCGGTGGCATCAGGCTCCCATCTCAATTTCTGCGCCGCTGTCAGTTTAAATCACGCTACTGGTGACATTTGCTTGGGGAACCGCTCACAGACCCCTGGGCTGGAGGGTGTGGGGTAACTGGGGGAGACAGCTCCAGCCCGGCTGCATCCCCAGGAGTTGTGGCCATGGCCCCGTGCCCAGACCATGGCAGCTGGGCTCCCTGCATCCGAGACTGCGCTGCTCCTACTGACCCACCTCTGGCTTGCAAAATTCCAGCTAGAAAGGAATAAAAAACACCCTGAAAAATGCTAGGAAGCCACCAGGTTTAGGCAAAAAAAATATAACTAAAATCAGGCAATAAAATCACTGCCATTTCAGCAGGGAGAGGTGAGAAATAACCCAGCTTTTCCCTCCTCAAAACTCCAGGGCCACTGGGAATTAAAACTCTTAGAGCATCTCTTAGAGCATGCAGATGCCAAAGCTTGGGATCTTTCTGCTCAATGTCTGCTATATTTTACATACAGCTTGGGAGGTGAATACAGATAATCAAATGCCACAGAGACACAACACTGAAGGCCCTCAGGAAATCTCTCTCTGAAAGCTGACCAAGGGCACACAGTGCCTGGGGCCGGCAGGAGATGCTGGAGGGTTCCTGCATTGCATGGCACCAGCCCATCCCCTCTCTCTGGCCCCTGGGAGGGTGGGAGGTAAAGGTCCACCCTGTGGTGCCAGAGAGGGGCATGTTTGTCCCTCCTGCAGCATCCTAGGGTGAAGGAGGGCTCCGAGGACCCTTACCAGCCCAGTCCTGGTGCAGCCACAGCTGCTCAGCTCCCAGCAAGCTTGGGGCTGCGCCCATCCTGCCCAGCAACCCCTGAGACAAAGCAGCCACTAATTAAACGCTTGGAGTAAGAAGCAAAGTGACTCTCCAGAAGCTGCTGCTGTGACTGGTCCTTGTCGGACTCCCGGCCCAGGGTGGCTGCATGCTGGGACATGGGGAAGCCACACAACCACTCGCTCCATGCCCCAAAACACAGGGGTGGTTTGGTTAAGGAGGAAATATCTCCTGAGCTTGAGACCATCGGTTCGTTCTGTTCTCTGTGTTGCCAGCAGGGAAGCAGCCCTGCATCGGTCGCTCGCAGGCTAAAAAGTGTTTTTCATCCATTTCAAGGTTTCAGGGATATTTTTTTTTGCAGCGAGGAAATGCCTGAGGAGGGTGGCTGGGGAATGCTTTTCCTGCAGGTTTTTAATGCACCCTGGGGAACTGGCCCCTGGAGCACATCTGGGCTGGGGACCCAGCTGTTCCCCTGAAGCCACTGCCGAGGGAACCCCCCTGAACCCCAGGAAGGAGGTCAGCACCTGCACGAGGCTTTTCCTTAACAGCTCAGCAAAGCGACCTGGGCTGTGCAGGCGGCCCCCGAGCCACGCACACCTAGACCCAAAGCTCTAATTGGGAAGGCCCCCTTCCTTCTGGGCTCCATCCAGCCTTAGTGACACCGCAGTGGTGGCTCCTGGATATGTGAGACAAGAGCTGATGGTCTCAGAGCCTGTCCCAGGAGATTCATCTGCTCCCCAGGAAGGATCTCCTGCTCCCTGATTGCTGCCATGGGGAACAGAGGGTCACTTTTGCTGGATGCTCCCAACAACCTTCAGTTATATCTGCAATACAAATCCTGAAAACGCTGTGTTCGTAGACCCATAAAAGGCTTCCCTGGGGGAAGATAAGAATTGAAGACAACTGGCCTTAATGATGTTGGAGAGATTTATGGGATCACCTTAAAAGGATTTATTGGAGGGCTTTTTAAATGAGCAAATAATTACTAGATTTATCTGCTTTTCGCTGCCTTGCTGTTTTACGGCCTTTGCAAAATTGCTTTCTAGGAGTTTTAATAAAGCCGAATTCTGCCCCATTTCCCAGAGTCCAACCTGGCCTCATGTCCCCTGGGCAGAGTGAGCTGGGGAAAGCAGCTCTGTGGGAGCTGTAAGGCAGGACTGGGAGCGCTACCCTTATTTTTAGGGACAAATCATACAGTAAAGGAGCAGAAAAGGAGGAAGAAGCCAGGGAAAGCTGCTGGTGAAATGCAGGGCTCTGAGAAATTAACGTACAACCCTGGTGAAGCCCAAAGACCTAGAGGGAGTAACACGGGAGCAATTCCTCAAGTCCTGGCAAGGGGGTGGGCTGCAGCATCCTCTCTGCAGCCGTGCTTGGGCAGCTGAAAAGCCTGGTCTGTAGGTCAGGTGGGCTGACTGCACAGGCAGGGCCAGGCAGGCTGCTGCAGGGGCAGCACTTTACTGGGGAGAGCCGTGCATCCAGTTCCCCCAGTGTGCACAGGTCCAGCAATGCCAGCTCCCACAGGGAAAACCTCCCGTCCAGCCCCTTGTCCAAGAAATCCCCTTCTCCAGCCAGCTGCCCCCTGCCAGAGCCGGGGATGGCACTGAGCTGGCATCTCCTGCTGCCAGAACTGCCCCTGCCATCCCTCTGACCCTGAGGTAGAGGGGACTTGGGCAGAGCCACCACGGGACGGACTCCGCAGCCCCCTCTGGCAGCCCCTCCGCAGAGCACCCCGCATCCTTGTGCCACCCCTGAGCTGCGCTGACCCAGCACTTCTGTTCCCAGACACTCCTAATGGTATTTACCTTAAATAAGCCCCACCTGGGTCAGACATGAGCTGCAGGGGGCTGGGCTCTGCACCCACTTCTACCAGCAAGGTGGGCTCCAGGCAAGGGAAAACCCAGAGGGCATTGGGGTCTCGTGGCCAAGGGCTGGCAGGGCGTTAGCTCTCGGCTCATCACGCGGTGGTGGGGAGGAACGGGCACGTGTGGCCAAGCCCACAGCAACCAAGGAGAAGCTCTGCCAGAGCCACACGTCTGTCCCTCGCACGGGAAGCACCAACTGGGAGCAGCACCCGGAAGGTTGGGAGAGGGAGATGCTCCCGGCTGCTCTGCCCAGGAGCAGCCCCTGGGAGAAGCAGTGGCACAAAGCCATTAGCAGGGTAATTAGTAACCCAGAAAGGGAGCTATTGGGAACTATAACAGCTTATGAGAAAAGCAAAAGCCAGAGCAGTTTGTGTCAGAAGGAGCTGATGCCAAGTGGGGTCAGTGTGCCCCAGCGCCACCCCCCCCCCCCCCCAGGGGGCNNGCCCCAGCGCCCCCCCCCCCCCCCCCAAGGGGACATTCATTCAGACCCTCCCGGGGGGCTGACGGCATCAGCCCCCAGCCCTGAACAGACCTGTGGTGTGACTCGCCGGGGGAATTTTAGTATTTTCCTGAGGCTTAGGGCTCCCAGGGGAACCACTACGGCAACAGCAGCGGAGCCGTGATCTCCGGAGCTGTGCGTGGGGTGGTCGTGGAGGGGAGAAGTGAGCAGCCAAGCTCTGCTGCCAGAGACAAGGTGAACTGTGCAGCCAGGCTCCCGACAGAAAAAAACCCCTCCCTTTCTTATCTTTTCAGTTGCTCAGTGAAGGGAAACCTTATTTCTAGGCCCAGGCTGTCCTTTAGTTTGTTTTACTTAAGCATGAACAATACCAACGTCTCCAGGGAAATTCCACCACCTCCTTACATTACAGTGTATAATGTGAACCAAGAGATATTAATAACATTAAGACACTCTCATACTATGGAGACTGATTGATATAAAAGGTAGGGAAAGGGATTTTCTTAACAGCCTCTGCTCACAGCACCCAGAAACCTCTGCTTTCCCCCTGAAATGGTTCTGGCTCCAGCAGAGCCCATTCCTCCCGGGACAATCCTGCTGGCAAAGGGTGGCTGAAAAGAAAATAGTCCTGGAGTTCACAGGGTCCGTGAGAAGAGTTAGAGGCCAGAGCTGCACATGCTGTGTTGTTAGTGGCTTTTGCTGCTAATTGGGCATAGGCTGCCAATCTGGATTTATTCCAGGGGAAAAAGGAACCTCTTCTCCCTGCTTTTTTCCCCGACAAGTCAAAGGTCAGACACCTTTAAAGCCTGTACAACTACTTAAAGCTTTTGACACTGTTGCACTTAAAAGCTTTGATGCGCTGGGATTCTGCAGTTCATTAGAAGGCAGCAGTTAGGATGTTAGGACAGGCCTGGCCCAAAAAGCTCCTATCCCACCTCTCTGTTTTGTCCTGCTGTGGGATTCCCTCTGGCTTAAAAATGCCCAGAGCAAAAGAGTTTGTGGGTCCTGACCCTGCTCCATGTCTGGGTTCCCAGCCCCAGCCCAGGCCAAACCTGCTCTGAGATGCTCCATCCTTCATTAATGGCACATTGGTCAACCTTCAATTCATTTACCAACATCCCTGACTTCTTCTGGAAAGTGGCAGATGTCACTTCAACAGCCAACCTGTCCCAGGGTTTACTGAGCAAAATCCTACTTGATTAATTTTTTCCAGACAGCAGCACCTACATTTTCCCCATTAGTTTCCACAGAGAGAAGGTGGAATCATAAATCATGTGTCTCTAGAAACAGATAATGCAAAGAAGGGCAGTGGTGGGGAGAAGCACTCACCATTCTGAAAGGCTGGTGCAGAAATAAGTTGCCTTATTCTTAGTGAAGGTGATAAATGAGAGGTGACAAATGGAGCCCCCAACATCTGAAGATCATGGACCTGTTGGATCATGGACTGGAGATGCTGGGAGGGCTGGAGCCCCTCTGCTGGGAGGAGGGGCTGAGAGAGTGGGGGGGTTCAGCCTGGAGAAGAGA
>BJBW01007369.1:106865-126867 GCA_004320125.1 Scolopax mira | reverse complement strand
GGGAGGGAGGGGCTATCTGTCGTTCTGGTTGGTCAATTTGGTCAAAACCACGACAATTTGCTGAAATGTAACTGCTTTAACATGCTTGCTAATAGTGAGAACTATCATATAAACTAAGCCTAAGATTCTGTTAAGATCTCATGAAAAAGATCCCCTTATGCCTGCACTTCCAGTGGTGAGACCTGTGAAGAGTTCCCACGTGAGGACTACAAGATTCTGGCACATGTCTTCACTCTGATCCTAACAGATACTAAATTTTCTGTTAGGATCAGAGTGAACACGTGCCAGAATGGCGAAGAATGTCTATATGGGCCTAACAGAATGAAATATTAAAAAAAAAAGGTAACTTGGAAGTTGACAATTGAAATCTAGCTTAACACTAAAGTACTGAACTCATGCTCAGTCTTTGCATGTCTGCAATGTTACTGGGGAAATCTGGAGAGCATTTTTCAATATCCATAGGCCCATAATCTTTACAAACCAGACAAGAACTTTAAAGCTACTACCTAGAGAACAGCACAAATCACTACATGCAAAACCATATGCTTAAAAAATTAATTATTACTTCTATTGTAAATGCTGAATTAACAGTTTTAGAGCAAGTTAGTCATACAAACTCCATGCAGCAAACCTTTGATTTAGTGCTTTAGTCATTCATGGTGGTCTAATGAAGATTAACACTAAATAATTGAGGCCCACCCTTATTTTGACTCACGGTGTTTTACAGCAGTAATAAATCATTTGTTCTTTGGATGGTTCCAAGCATGCAAAGGTTTTCTCAGGCACCAGAGTTCAGCTTTGCCACTCTTCGTTTATTGTTTTACTATATAATTAGAACATTTGGCAGGCCTTGTAGGGTGAGATCTGCTCAACACAGTAAGGAAGACAAGTGTGTGGAGAAGACAAGCAAGACAAGCAAATGTTTCCTTTTACTTGGCAGTGGACAGAAAGGTTGCCTATCACTCATTTTGCTCAGGTAATTAATCACAAAGGAGCAGAAATGCTACCTGCCTTATCAAAAGGTTTATAGAACCTTTAAATGGCTGCAATTGCCCATAGCTATTTGTAAATATTATAGGTCTGCCTGGATAGCTATTGTGAAATGGTGTGGAAAATGACACCACAGTTAATGTAGTTGCCTGCACCTCCTTTGTATGGGTGCCAGTAGCAACACAAAGCAAGACAAAGAAACTAAGTTCTTCGCAGACAAATGCAAAGGCAAGATGCTCACCCACCAGCTTGTGTACCCACCTGTGAATGACAGAGTAATTCCCAGAGTCACGGAGCTCAGCTGGCCAGAACTCCAGAGAATTCTTTTGGGAAACAATTCCACTTGTTTCCTTTATCAGTTGCTGCTTTCCAGCATTTTCTTTGTACCAGTTTATTGTGTATGCTTCTTCCTGAAAATGTTCTTGCCTTGACTCGGGATAACAAAGGAAAAAATATTCCCCTTCTAATACATCAATGAAGGCACGAAGGGGACACAGCTTCTCTTCAGAAAGCGGAAAAAACAGATACATTAGGAAGCCAAGTATTTCATTCAGAAAATGACATTATCTTGACTTTAAAATGCCACTGGTCTTTTATAAAGTTACTTCCCTTCAGCAGAGCAGTTTGGCAGTATTTATTTATTCCAGCAATATTTATTTTAGCTTAAAAACTCAGTCTTTATTCTACCTCACCCAGGCAAAACCAGAAGGAAAAGGTGGGTCAAAAAAAAAAAAGACAATTCCCTAAGATTCTTTCATGTGGGTCCAGCAGTGTCAGAATCAAATGGGCACCAACAGCAGAATCTGGCCTCACTCTACAGTAAAGCAGCTGTCACAACTGGGAGGGGAAAGGAGCAACTCTTACAAATAGTTTAACTTGACAAGTACAACTAATCCTCAGAACTGTGCAACTGCCATAAAATCAGAGATTCTATGAATTAACACTTGCATTTTTTTATCTTCTTAATTAAAACTAAATCATTATATGGCTAGATTTCTTAATAACTTCAGATAAATTGCCTTAGAATGAGATTATGTGTGTGAAATTTAGTCCCAAAGTCTGCTTTTCCAATCAAATTTCCCAAATGTACCATTGCATTCATAAGTCATAAAAAATACAGAAAAAGGACCATGGTCTAGCATTAATAGTCAAGAATAAAAGGAGGCCTTCGGTCTCTATTTCTCCTGAGGTTCTCAGTGATTAGAATTGTTTAGCAACTATTGCGACCACACTTCTAAGCGGAACAAAAAGAAGCAAACTCATTCTGTTGCTTTCTGTGGCTCTTCACACAGCCATGCTCTCATACAACATCATCAGGTGTTTCCAGGTGACATCTCTGCCCTTTTTACTTCATAATTTTGATATTTTGGACCAAATTTCTCAAGTCTGGAGCCAAGCCAGGCAGAAGTTGCCAAGACTCTTAAGAGGCAAATACAAAACTTGCTCCACTCTAAGAAACCCTCAAGATGTGACATACTCAGCAAATATTTTGAAGGTTCTACTGTTGAAATGAGGATTTATACTTACCAGTGGCAGATTCAGTGATAAACATGAAAAAAACCAGCATCATAGTCATTTTCGTGAGTTACTTCTCTCTTCTTCTCCAGAAAAATGAAACAGAATTGTTCTTGCTTATTCTAAAAACCTAAGAAAAAAAACCTAACAACTCATCACAAGTGCAGTGAAACAGATTCCTTTGAGCACGTGAGCAGTGTGACTATGGCCTGGGACTGAAGAGGGCTTTCCAAATGCAAAGTACACATTTTTATCATAACAGCTATTCTCATACACCAGGTAACGCATTTAGATTTTCCTTCATAAGTTTAAAATAAACTCAGAAAGCACTAGAGCATTTCCTTCCTCCATTTTCTTGTTCACTAGATGTATTTCACATTTCTGATTAAATTGATGATCTTATAGAAGCACTCAAACTTACAAAAGACACCTACCATGGGATAGGCCAGTGTTTTTTTTCTCCATGAAGAGCATAAACTTTGCAAGGCTAGACTTTATGGAAACAGTTAATAGAAACTTCCCTTGCCTTCAATGAGAACAGCACAATGCAGATAGACTGGACATCTTGGTGGCTAATTTTGAATTTGCTTCATATGCAGACAACTGTGCTTTCAAAGGCAAATGGAAAACACCACAGCGCGTATATCTTCTCCAAGAATCCTCAGAATAGCAGCTTAACTGACAATCAAAGGCAGGGACAGTCCTAAGACTGTACCTCAGTTTTGCTTACAAAACGGATAGATTAGGTGTATAATGAGCTTGGTTCAACCTCTGCAGTCAAGTCACTGACCTGAACACACATGGACAAATGAGACGCAGACACAAGAGGGAGATTTCACAGAGATCTGCCAAAAGAAATATCATTTGCATTCTGTTTCTCTGGTTTTATTATGCAAACCTCTCGCAATTTAAAAAAGCACATACTTACTGTTGTTAAGACACCTCCCTGAGATTTACAGTTAGAAGCTTCCCATGATCTAAAGCAGCCAGAGGCAGTAAGATACTTGTTTCCAGCAATATTTCAGAATGACATCAAACTGTGCAGCTCCTCTCCCTCTTTTACCATCCTCTACAGTCCTTTACAAGTATGCCATCATCCCATAAATCACTGTAAGGAGATGAAAGAACTGTTTCACGTCCCCTTTTTCAGACTGACTGGCAGAGAGATCCAGATTTAGAAAGCAGATAGAAGAAGTTGGATGACAAGTTCTGCAACAAGCAACTTTAAAGGGTCATACAGTAACTCCTCAGACTTCATTTCAGTTCCCTTCTACACATGGAGATTCAAGCTGCTACACTACAGAAGGAAAGAAGGGCCTTTCTTTACTTTCATTTCTTGAATTTACTTTTCCTTTTTCACCCCATCACATCCAGAAGAAACACAGCTCTTACAGACTATGAAACTATGATCCACTATATAAAGATAAAATAATTTCTCACATCTTTAATTCTAAATCCCATTCTTTTTTGTCACATGAAACATCATCACACAGTAGAAGTTTCAACTAATTTCTTTTAACAGGAATTAAAGAACACAGTATAATGCAAGCTACTCAGTAATAACCAGCTTTGAGATTAGTGGCTACTATTAACAGCAAAACACGGGTCCTTAATCTTGCTCTCACATCGCTGTTGAACCTGATCAATTTGTCTCAACCTGCTCTACTCTAGGCTGACAGTACTTACATTTGAGCTATGTGGTTTGCATACTCTTTGACAAAACATGGGGAGGGAGGAGAAAAAAAAATTCTTTTGGTGAAACTTAGCACTAAATTTTCCCCTTTAAGGATGGCTCTTGTGGAATCTAAATCCTTTTTTCTTTTCAAATATCACTATACAGTGCCATAATTTGCTTAGGATTCGTAAAGGAAACAAAAGGATCTAGCAAACAGTTGCCATAACCATACTAGGTCCAAGCACCATTCTGCCAGGATTGCAATTTATTGCTAAAATTGAAAATCCATCTTCATTTCAAACAACACAAGTGAAGTTGTTTACTTACTATGCAAGTCTTGCCAGGTGGAAATCAGATGCAGAGGTAGTCTTCCAAACTCCAGAGAGTTATAACTTGTACTGAGAACTCTTCTGAACCTCATTCATCACTGAAAAAGAGAGTAATCTCTCTCAGTGAGTCAATACAGAGCTCAGTATGAAAAACCTCCTGAAAACAGAAGAGTGGAATTTCTTACTTTGTGAACTCTTGACCACAGAGAGGAAAGTGGAAAAGGTAAATGTGAGAAAATCATTTTTACTAGCATTAGGGGAAAGGTTAATAGCAAATTAACAATATTAACTTTTCTAAATGAGGCATTTGAGGCTGATGCCCAAAGGTTTTAGGCATCATCCTTTGCTGCTGCCATCTACAGTAGCACCTAAGGAGCCGGTCCTGCTCCAAAGGCAAGAGGGAAAGGGCCAGGGGCAGCCTGGGGAGGGGGATTCTGCAGTGCCTGTGAGGGGCTGTGTGTGGAAATAAGCGCCTTTCAGAGCTAAATTAATTTATGACATCGTGAAGATTGCAGAGAGTCGGAGAGGGGGAGTGCGGCAGGGAAGAGAGGCCAGGCAGGAACGGGGAAACGCAACACTGAGGGGCCAGGGGGGATTGGGGACAAGTAGGGTTGGGGTCAGGCAGGGTGCCCCGGAGACGAAGCCGCCCCCAGCCAGGGACTGCCGCCCCCAGCACGCTGCCCGAGCGGAGCTGGAGGATGGGGCTGGCAGGGCAAAGCCAGGGACCCCCCAGCTCCCCACGCACCCCCGCAGGGATGCCCTGACCAGCGGCAGCCGCTCGGCACCCCGCAGAGGGAGGGAAGGCGGCGCTGCCCGCACTCGGTCCTCGCCTCCCCCAGCCCACCTGCCCCTTCCCTCCCCTACCTGGAGGCAGCTCCGCGCCGCGCTGCCCCTTCCTCCGCCGGGGTGCGGGAGTCCGGGGCCGTCGCGGTTAGCAAAGGGTGCTGCGGTGTCACGCACCCACGAGCAGCACCCAGCGATGGCCCCCGGCCATCAAACCCTTTTAGGAGACGGGGGTGGGGTGGGAACAACCTTCCAGGGGAAAAAAAAAAAAAAAAAAAAAGGCGTGAGGAGGTGAAATCTTCGGTGATCTTGAGTCGAAACGCCTCTTCCTCCGCTTTTCTGCTGAATGCCCGTTGCAGGACTTTTTCCAGGAAGTGTGATGGAAGCAGGATGGAGGTTTAGGAACACATATTTTAAGTTACATGTAGAGAATTTTATCGCTGCTACAGCTTCCTCACACCTCCCTCCAGCCCTACTGGACGTTTTGAGAATGAGGATGTGCAGAGAAATAAACTGTATCCTGAAAGGCTGATATTCTGCAACCATCTGAAAAGAAGAAAAAAAAATAAAAAAAAAAAGGAAGACATAAACCCCCCCCCCCCCAAATCATTACAAAATACCATCTGCAGGAAGAGACCAATCAAAGCACATGACTTAGATCAGAAATGACCCAATTTCAGTGCTGTTTTTCCTGTGACAGCCTCTCCTTTGAGAGAGTAATGCAAGCTTTCAAGATGTAAAACATTTTATAGCTCCATTACTACTTCGCTTCTAAATAAGCCCTCATGCCAGTAGCTGAACCTGCTTTTTAGCCAAACACTGATACACTGGAACTGTAGTTCTATTAAGGATTCCTGACAGCTGTATTTCCTATTTCATGAAGTGAATGCTTGCCACTGTTTATTTCACGTGAATGGTTTATTAGAATGTACTGTGCAGTGATTCACTAAACTTCTAAATTAAGTGATTTTGATAGCAACAGGAAAAAAATTCAACCCCTCAATCTCTCATTTTCATGTCAGCATTTTCATGTTCAGAAATTTATTTGTTGTGAGCTACCTTTTTTGTTTCTTTTTCCCAGGACAGCTGAGACTGTAGAAGCTCCCAATAGCAACAGGTGGTGTTACTTCAAAGGTAATACAAGCACTTTACACTACAAATGGAGGGATTCTTTGCATATTTTACTGATGAAGTGAAGCGAAGAAACCCTGGAGAGTTTTGCCATCTCACCTCATTTGTTTTCCCCACAACAGATTGAAACAATTGCATATGAATACAATCAGACCAGCAGCTAATGCATATCAGTACAACTTCAGGAAAGCCAGCTAAGAATCTGACCCACTATAACTGCTTTAAAAACGTGTACAAGATACTTTGCAGTGTTATTTGGTTTATGATTCAGTGCCTGATTTTCAAACTTAAAAGAAGGCATACGTCATAAGAGGATAATGATTTTACACGAGAGGCTGAAAGCAAACAAATAAAATGAGTAAAATGTAAACAGCTTTTTACTTTGACAGGATAAGTCTTGATAGTTACAGTTTTGAAACTTTTTTATTATTATTATTCACTCTTCCACAATAGCAGTTTCTATGAGCTGTTCTCAGATTAATTTGCTTTCATATCTTTTTGAAATACTCTCAAGTTTCTGAACTTTCATCTGTGACGTAGAAAGTGCTGTGTTCAATTAGTCCTTCCAATTAATGTCAGAGCCAGCTCTCAGATATGTGTATGAAAGGAGAAAAAGTTTATGCTTTTTAGTCCTCAGACTAATACAATTTCAATGGAGAAGTCATAGCCTTGTCACAGAGAAGAAACTCAACCAAAAATAGCTACAGCTCAGATTTTCATTATGAAAATACCATGATGAAAATGCAAGTTTGCACTAATATTGAAAAACAGATTTTTGTATGAAGCTCCAACCACCTGAACAATGAGCTAGGGAAGACCAGTAACTTCTCGCAGTTTTTTACATCTTCCTTTCCATCCAACATACACTACGCAGACGTGCTAACTGAAAACCTAAACTGTGAAACTATTTCTGTCATGAATAGCAACACATCCAACTCTTGTAACCACAGACTCAGCCAGTTTGCTTCCAGCTGGTAATAGTCCTTTTTGGTCTATTACTGTGATATCTGTATACCAGCTATAATTAATTCACAGCAGCGGTTAAGTTATATTCCATATTTTTTTTAACATTTTCTGATTATCAGATTCCAGAATGACAACATGTCTGTTAGAGCCTCATAAATTTCTCAGATGTTTTAAAATACACAAGCTGTATGTTTTCAAACTTTTCTCTACATTGTAGCATCATAGAATAATTCAGGTTGGAAGGGACCTCTGGAGGTCATCAGGTCCAGCCCCTTCTCAGGGCTCATACAGCTGAGAAACAAAAACCTCCAAGGCTGGAGATCTCACAGCCTCCCTGGGCACATTTTCTGCCATCTGACCAGGCACATGGTGAAAGCTTTTTGCCTAATATGTAATTTACATTTCCCATGTTTGCTTTTTTTTTGTCCCATCACTGTGCTCCTTTGAGCCTGGCTCCAGCCCTTCTTGTTCTTGTAGACAGAAACAGGGACCTCTTGTCCTCTCCCTCTATGTCCTGTGCTCTTAGTTGACTTTCCCTGGACTCCTTTCAGTATGTCAGTGCCTCACTTGTACTGGGGAGCTCAAAACTTGACACATTACTCCAGACATGATATCACAAATGCTGAATAGAGGGAAATAATTACTTTCTTTAACTATGCCCTCACTAGTAAGGTGCAGGGTGCAATTGGTTGCCTTTGTCACATGGACACACTACTGACTTGTGTTCACCTTAGTGTCAACCAGGGCACTCACTGTCTTTCTGCAAAGCTATTTTGTGTTGGGTTGACCTCCAGGCTGAGCTGTTGAATGGGCGTATTCCATCCCAGATGCTGCACTCTGTTTGTAGTTTGAACTGTGTGTGTTTCCCATCAGTCCATTTCTCCAGCCTATTTCTAACCTAAACAGCATTCCTGCCTTCCAGTGTGTCAACTGTCTTTCCCCAGTTTGTTTTTCTGTCTGAAAATCTGTTGATTGCACAGTCTGCTCCACTGCCAAGGTCATTAATAAGGATGCTAAACAGTAGTGGTACCAATATCAGTCCCTGATAGATGCCACTACTAGTTTACTGTGAGCTAAGGTTAGTTTACTGATCACAACACGTTGATTCCTCATGGACTTTGGTCCCATTGTTTTTCCACTCACCTTTGCCCACTTACCTAAATGTCATCTACAGAGATTTTGTCAAAGGCCTTGCTCAGTTCAAGGTATGCAGCATCCAGTCTTCTCCCATTGCCCACAGCACGGCTGGATATGCATGATACACCCTTTGTAAATCCAGTCACCTTCTCCTTCATGTATTTTGAAATGGCTTCAAGGAGGATTGCTTCATAACCTTCCCAAGGGATCTAGAAGGACTGGAAACAGTTTTAAGGAATAAACTGCTAGACAATAAATTTTATCTCTCATATAAAATTAGGCATGTAGCTCGTGTTTAAAGTGGGAAAAGGGAACACATGAGCATGTTTCCAATACAACAGTTGTAGTTTTTCAACCCTTGAAAGGAACATGTACAATTTTTCAATAAAATATAATATCAATTTCACGTGTTATCTTCCAAATATTCCTTTGTCCAATGCTGTAAGAAATTAATGTTGCCTACAGTACAAATAATTGTTTCCTACAAAAACTTCCCTCTAGTGGTCAGTCTTGGGTTTCACAACCACGTGAAGCAAATACAGGTAAAACTCGCCCTGTATGTGGCAGGAGTAATAGCCAGGCTGGCTTTTCAGGACCACAGTTTAGGTGAAGAAGCCCGCAGGGGCCATGGTTGAGCTGTAAGAACATCAAATCTCAATGGTACAAGAGGCCTCAGGGCCAAACCATTAAATATGTTCCCACCAAGGGCTGGTGTATGTTAAATGCATATGTGAGTAGGGTACATTCTAAGCGCTGCCTGCAGTTATCCTACTTCATATTAGCAGGAGCTGGTTTTCATACCTTGGAAGTCACCAGAAGGTTCACCGCTGACACCAGTGTCAGTGAAGTCAGTGCTTATTTCTTTCTCCTTTTTATTTCTTTATTGCCAGTAATGCCGCATGTACTTTTCTAATGTGAAGTATCCAGAGGTAAGACTTTACAACTGGGGACATACGACCGTATGATTGCAGCTATACGGCAAGGAGACACTATCGTTACTTCAAAATATGCTATTATAAGAGAGTCAGCACTGTATTCTCAATGCCAAACCCTGAGATGCTGTATCAGATTCAGGAGGTTACAGCAGTGTGCATACCCCAAAAATTTAATTTGATTAACTCTGATTCTATTCTTAAACTGATTTCTAATTGGTCTGAATTGCTCGATACCTGTTTGTCCACTAGATGGCATGATGACTCTGCTCTATTAACAAGTGAGGGCAAATACACTCGCCAGAGTCACTCATCCCAAAAACCAGGAAAGCACAGACCATTAAATGGCTGTGAGATTTCTACGTGGAACTTCTAATTAAGCAATAAAATTACCTTTTTTTTTTCTGTGTAGTTTAAGCTTGAAGCATCCAATCTCATTCTTCTATAAGCTTTCTATGGTTAAAGGTGAGATTTTTTTGCACAGAGCAGACTGTCCTTCTGATACTCCACTAAGGCAGCCGGCCTACTGTACTTTGTGTACTCCAGGCTGAAAAGTCACAGCTCTTTCAGCTTTTCTTCATAGGAGAGATGCTCCAGTCCTTTCACCAACTTCGTGGCTCTTTGTTGGGCTGTCTCCAGTATCTCCATGTCTCTTCTACCAAGGAGTCTGGAATTGGACACAGGACTCCCTGCGTGGCCTCAGTGGTGCTGATATAATGATGTTGTGAAAGCATTCCACAGTTCTTTTTGTGCTTTCTCTTTAAGATTACAAATGTGATAACTTCTGAAGGAAGACATTAATTTTAATGCCTATCTCAGGTTTCTCTGCTAACCACCAAGGAACACAAAAAGAAGTGACAACTGCGGCATTTTTTTGTCATTATTACAGTCATATACTCACCCCCTGGTTCTATAAATGTTCTTCACCACTTTTTTTTCTGTCTAGATCATACTGTTCACCGCTGGTAAATCACAATAAGAGTTGTCATGTGTTGCTTGATATTGTTTTTATCTTTTTTTTTCTTAGTTGACCATGAGGTTTGATACAAAAGGATTGTCACCACAAAACCCATTTAGCGAGTTTGGTTTTCACCATCATAACTACATGCCTGGCTAACAAAAGTCAACAAGGCATCAGTATATTTGAGAATAATTTGGTTCACTGCTGACCCCATGCACTTCCTCATTGCACCTTCTCCTCTTATTCCTTTTCAGCTTCATTATATATATATATAATATATATATATTAAAACATCTTGAAAATGAGTAGTCTGTCTTGCTCAGAAGTTGCTGTGAAAAACCTTCACCTTGAAAAGCAACAGGCTTTCCTGCCTTTACACACGCCCTAGTATTAATATTTTTGTCTGTGGGAAGAAATGGTAATGTATCTCTCTTACATTGGCATGAATCCATTTTGTAAACTTCCATAGAGACAGTAAGGTTTATGTAGAGGAATCTTTAGAAAAAGGACCCAATACTGTCTACAATCTAATGACGCAATAATGCAATGCAACATTAGATGTTTTTATAGGGAGCAATGAGTGCATGAACACTTGAAAATATAACTCGTCAAAGAAAAGCAGTTTAATTTGCCATAGAACTTTTAATTTAAAGTAAAAAAAAATCTATACATATATTGCATACATATTTTTCCCACTCCAAATAGCCAGCCATAAGCCTGAAGACCCACATTCAATGAAAACTTACAGTAAAAGGAAATTACTTGTCTGCTCTGTAAGACTGACCTTGGTAACTTTAGATGTTCTGCATCTAATTTTAATTTTTAAGTCCATCTCTGTAGCAAACCTGAAGCTCAAAACCAAGCCTTCCCAACAGTAAGAAAATTCCTGGTGTTAAGAAGCTAAAGACATTAAAGTTTACAAACTGTACTGTACTAAAAAACATTTTGTTCATACACCCCTAAACTAGGAGGAGATTTGGTTCTGTCCTTTGTATCTCAAGGTATTCCCTATCAGAAGAAAGTGTAAGTAGGCAAAAGGTCAAAGCAGAAAAAAAAAAGTGGATACTGGCTGTTATAAAAATGCAGTAAATCTCTTTTTTCAGTATCTTACAAGAATCTATCAGTGTACAGAAAAAAAATCTAAATTTAAAAATGTTATTTCTATCTGGAGATAATATCAATAGTGACAGTCTGTTGTACTTGAAAAACTTAAATTTTGATTTTTTGTGAGATTAATTTTAATATATATATAAAAATATTAAACTGCATATAAACATTTATCAGTGCATATTTATTTGTTTAACACAGCATTTTAAAAAAATGCCATATTCACATCAGTCTCAAAAGAGCCTTTAGTAAGGCATCCCTACTAAGGAAGAATAACATTTCATAGTATGAGTAATTCTATAGGATCAAAAAGGAGTAAGTGGTGGAAAAAATTAACAAAAGCATGATGTTATACTTTCTATCTGAATAATACACATTATGTTTTCTAATTGAATAGTACAGAAGACATTTATCTTTTAACAATTGCTTCAGGAAGGTAAAGCAAACCTGCAGAACATTCAGGTTTTCAGAATCAAAACATTCAGTAATTTGCATGACTGTATATAGAAAGAGTATAGGTATATTTTGTTTCTTGTGACATGTAAAATTCTCTATACAGTCTAGAATGATTTACTTTCAGAACTCCCATACCTATAAAAACTTCCCTCAGTTTCCCAGACCTCCTCCATCAGTTTACCTTCTTGATATTCAACTGAAGGGCTGAAAAAATTTCAAATATACAGCCAGACTTCCAGACTGTAAAATCATGTACCTACTGAAAGGAGAAGGAGCTGCAGGCATGTGGTTTACCCTGATAGCATACCAGTATTTTCTTAGACTCGCTATTCAGCCAGCATTAGCTGAGTAGGAGGACTTGAGTGTCAGAGGCATATGGTACCTCACCTGCTTCCAGAACTTAGAACTGGATGACTGTGGGTGCAGAGTGTGCTGCTCTTTCCATTTGATGGTACCCTGTTTCTTAATAATAAACCAAAGAGATTCCTGAAGTTTCTCGTAAGTCCCAATTGTCTCCATTTCCAGCAAAATCACCTTTGTATCGTTTTGAATGAGGGCATTGTATAAAGCAATGTGTTGATCATATGCAGGTTCTTTACAATTAATCAGCTGGTGTGTTAGAAGAATGATCAGCCGTCTGCTCTTCTGCATCCTCTTCTCAATTGCAGTAGCTGTATCTAGGAATGTACAAGAAACAGATGAGCCCTGAAATATCTTTTATAAACTCTTTTGTGTTTAGACACTTCGTTTTCATTGTTTTGTTAACCAGAAACAATTTCTGTCTTGCTTCAGTCTCGTATATTCATTAGAAATAGAGCTTAAAAAAACCCAAACAATCATACAATCAAAAATAAAACAGAGGGGGAAAACCAAAACCAAAAGCAAAAAACCTAAAGCCTTCATTTGAGGTGTTTTCTTTGGTTGAAGCATTAATATTTTCACTGCTTTTAAGAACTGTTAGGGATTTCCAATCTAACAACCTAAGGTCAAGTTCAGTAGATCTGGATTGCATCAAATTTGTGCTTAATCAACAGTCTCTGTGTAAGGAATCATATTCTATCAAGCTTTGTGCTTTACAGACTGATCCTGCAATACTTAACCGTGAAAGTTAGTCATATGGAGACTTTTGGGGGGGTGACTTCTAAGAGGCTTCCTTACCAGCAGAGGGAGTGTTAATTCTCCTGAGCTATAGCATGCTAATTTATATGCTAACCCTTGCATAGGTTTTGCATCTCTCCTGCGGAGGTGGATCCAGACACTGCATGACTGAAGGTGTTTTTCCTTCCCACTGTCTTGTTAGGGAGAGCTGATCAACCACCACGGGGACTGTGATGTTGGAGGTGCTGAACCTCAGGAACTCAAAAGCCAGCATGCTGTGGGAGAAACTTCGGTGCCAGCCTGGAAAAGTCAACATCAAGCCTCCAGGAACTGCTTTTCTTGATGACCTGATGTGACATCTATGGCAGCAAGATTGCAGATGACTGCCTGAAACACTCATTCCAGTTAGAAGAGTTTCTTGTGGTCTGCAGAATGGAAGCTGGAGTTGTTTTGATGGGAGCATGTGATGCTGGGTCAAAAGAAAGGAGGTAGGAGCCGAAATAAGGAAATTCAATGTAATAATTATTTAACAAAGCCACTGATTTGCAGGTATTATCTGCAATAGATGGCCACTCTATATGCATCCTCTTTTCCTTTGCTGAGGGCTGCCAGGCCATTGCAAGGGTCTTATCAGTCTTGGACAGGCTGAGATTTTTCAGCTCTCTGATCAGGAAACTTTTCAATGACTTCTCCATCCTATTTCTTGGCTCTGAGAGTATTGTATGAAAATAATTTGCCTTTCTGTGATGCTCACCAATTCAAACTCCTTTAAGTTTCTTCTTTTTCATTAAATTTTTCTGATGTAAGGAGAATAGATCCTTTGGAAGGAGAGAAAAATTAAGGTAAGCAGCTACTGTCATATGTTTAGTTCGATTTTAAAAAACATCTTTCTCTATTTTGAGGTGCAGACCATCATGCTTGGGACTGAAGGACCAGGTGCCTGGGGAGGTATACACTCATACATTTCAATTCCTGATGCCATTCGTGTTGCAAGAGGGAAGGTGGGTCTGTATGTTGCAAATGCTTTATTTGAAGGATTCACTGCAACCTGTTTTGTGATTGTTACAAGTTCATATGGTTTCAGAAAGTGACAGAAAATATCATAAAGAAAAATCCATCAGCAGCTATTATACAACAAAATGTGAGCTTCCCCTTTTCTTAACTCTTTTCCAATCCTTTGCCCATGGCCACTGCTGAAGATCAGACACTTGGACACTTGGCTGCAGAGAATTTTGCTCCAATGAAGTATGATCATTTCTCTGCTATTTCTTCATGGGGGGTTTTTTTGGTATTACCGATACAGCAGATCTAGCCGTGTTTGGTTAGATGCTGTGTTGTTTATCACTTGAATAATTCTGTTTACCTTTCCTTTTTACTGGAATAAGACAAGTTTCAAGTAACAGAGCTTTGCTTTAGAACCTAAGAGTCATAAGCATGTCTTGAAATAATAATTCCATTGTATATCCTCACTGCATTTTTTTTTCTAGGCAATCCATGGAGTTTTACAGTTGAAATTATGATTCATCAAATGCTATGATACATGGCCAGGAAGGATCACAGTAGCTTGAAGTGGCATTTCCTGTTTTACTGTGCTTAGCATATTTTTAATTGTAAGGTTTTGAATTTGGAAACCTGGTAAAGAAAGACTCAAGATCAGAAGACAAACAAGAATGGGGACAATATGGGTAAAATCTATCTTCTTGGAAGCAGAGAACTTTTAAGTGTGCACTGTGGCAGACAGATTCTAAATAAATTTTTCCACCAAGTGGAAGCATTTTGGCATGAAAGTGGACAAGGAAGAGAAAAGCAGAAGGCTGGGAAAGGAGGCAAGAAAAAAGGAAGGACAATGGTCAATGCTCAGGACATTTTTAGAGTTTTGATTAAATCAGACCAAACAAGTCAAACAAAAGGTACTGTCTGAGGCTGGATTGGTGAGTCTTCTGTCTGTAACTCCTCAGTACAGGCCTTTGTACAGCGAAAATATTTTCAGCCAATTTATTAGAGCCTTTGTTAGTCCCAGTCTTCAGCTCAGCTGCATGCTGTGGTTAGTTTTCTTCATGATCGCCATCCAAAACCACACTTTGAGAGCAATGTCCCATAACAAAATAATGCCCTCTCTCTAGTTGCCTGAACAGTCGACTTTGTTCTTTGGCATAAATCTTTGGCATTGATGGTTTTGTGAGCTACTGTTAGTTCCTTGTTCTGGATCTGACATGCTGGGAATGGTCTGGCTCAGCAATTCTTGCAGCTTTTTTTATATTCTTGTTGCAGTGAGTTTTCTCAAGGCCAGTGGCTGGCTTCTCCAAAAGAGAAGGACATCAAAGATGTCAGCCCAACTTCGGGCATGGGAATGACACATGGCCCAATGCAGATGATTTCAGAAATGTGTAACAGAAAATGTGTCAGCTTTGGCTTCATGCCTGCTTACTGACAGGAATAGAAGATTTGGTCCATAGAATAACCAGAGCACAGAATAAGCAGCAAATCAGCTCTAAAAAGGGGCAGATAACACCTACATGACATCAATCATAAGAGTCAGTATAGAGGTGTCTATATGAAAATTAGCACAGATTTATTAACATGATTCCATTCTGGAAAAAAAGGAAGCAGAATAAAGAATACCAGCTGCCTCCTGAATTAGCACTGGGAATTGTATGAAGTGAAAGTACATCATGTCAGTGAACAGAAGCTGAACTTCTGTGACTCTAACATCCTCATAACAGATTGAAAAACTCTAACTGATAACAGCAAGGTCAATTCCTCAATTTAGCTTGTGGTTTTCTCCTCTTCCATGTCTTGTAGACCTACTCACACCGTTTGGTTATGGCTTTGCCCAGATAATGCCTATGCAGAGTTACACTACCCAAAGGGCAGATGTATGTTTAAAAGAGTTATACCTGGGGTCACGTTTCCTCAATGACCCAAGAAGTTAAGGAGCAATCTGTGTCCCTGCCCTGTAGGTTGCTTTTCTTGGCATACCAGCAAGCTACAGGGTGCTATTGAGTCACCCTGCCTGAAAGAGCAGAGACACAGATTCTGAGGAGGTGAGCAGCCAGCTGAGGAACATAAAGGGACCTCCTATACCCCTAAAAGGGATAGAACCACAATTTGCTCCAGCTTGACAAGTCATTCAGTGCATTATCCAATCTGAAACTTACCTTCTCCAGGATATATATCTCTCCCATAAATACAAAGTTTATATCCACATTTATTTTCCAGAATATCTGGCATGATCTGGTAAACAAAACGTTCCACAAAATTAGCTTCATTGGTGTGGTTTCTGGGGTAGATAACATATGCATCATATATCTTCCCATCTGTTAGGCAAAACAAGACAAAAGCATTAACATGAATTAGTGCTGTCTATTGCAAAAGATAGAAGAGAAATAAAAATATCAGTCTTTGAAACAGATCTCAGTAGAAGTTCCTGCTAATGTGAATTATGTGTATCATCAGATGCATGTTTGGAAATTAGAGACTGTGTTTTCCATGCTCAATTGTTAAGTCTTGGGTGTTTGTAACTTTGGAGAACCTGACCTTTGTGTTATGAAGGCTGTATCCCAAAATATATAGAGTAACTATTCAAATGATTGTTGCATATTAGTATAAAATAGAGACAAATCTCATAATTTGTTATTTCAGTGATACCATAGACTGTCATTTAGGAAGAAACATTCCACTTAAATTCTCCCAGCTTGAAGAAATTATTTATCACTCCCACACCATATCATACTTCTGCGTGAAAAGGTCCTTTACTCAGGAAGTAGTCTTATAGTCAGAAACAAGTACAAAGACAATTATCTCTTTTCCGGTGTTCCTCATTTTGCTCAAATATGTTTTCCATTATAGTATTTGTTTTCTAATCCCAAATGTATGTTTCTTTCCAGTGGAGATGATCATAAACCTTCCTATGTTGCTATCTGAGGTTCTTGGGTTCTTTTCCAGACCACCCTTACAATAAAAAAGAAATAGCCATTCCAGAGTCTGATTCATTTCATCATAAAATATATTTAGATGGAAACTGCCTCAAAAAGTTCTTTCCTCTCTAAAGAGAACAAAAGTAACTAGATCAGCCATAGATATCTACCATGCAGACATCTGTGACAGAAGTCAGCTGAAGATTCAAAAAACGTAAATTTAGGTGCCTACACGAAAGCTAGATGTCTAAACTCCTGCTACAATTAGTGGAAAACTAGCCATTGCAGTTAGTGAATTCTACAGTAATTCAGATGACTCTCATATAAATCTCAGGGGCCCAGTTGAGTTGTCTAAACATACAGTGCCATTTGAGACTTCCTATGGTACCCTGTCTGACCTCCAGCCCCTGCTCCCGAAGTTTGCAACATTCAACAGATCTGTGTTAGGTGTTCATTCTTTTGGCCACCCCAAATGACTCTAGATGCCCATGTTTAGACCACTGACACAAGGTCCCTATGCCTGGTTAGCTGAATTGATTTTATTGATGAGGACCTGGATTTGGTCACCTAAAACCACGTACCACATAGCGTCATTAGGCACTGCCTGCCCTTCAGTCGCCACTGCAGAGGGATTCAGGTCTCTCTTAAGTCCTAATGGAGATCATGTAGCGCTAGATACTTTCAGATCAACAACTGAACCCAGCCTCAGGTCTCCAGATTTCATGTCTATGATGGGAATTTGCATGTGCGCACCTTCATTGCACGTGACGAAATTTAGATGTCTTAATCTTGAGCTGCAGTCTACCCCTAAAGTTGGGTGGGATGTATTCCCTCCAGACGTGTCTCCCCCAATACTGGCACCTTTCTCTTTGGCCAATAAGACCTGCATTGTTCTAACACATAGCTGTGAACGCATTAGCTGTCAGGCTGATTCCTTTACTTTAGAGAGCATGTAACAAGTACAGTTAATAGCAATGTAAATCACATTTTCACTGTCATTCAATGTTTCATGGCAACTATTTTTGTTAAAGAAAAATATGAAACTAGGACTGAATCCCTCTCTTACGTGATATATCGCTGCAGTGAAGGATCAGGCTCAGGTGTCACATGAGTTAGGTAAACAACAATCAAAAAAATTCATTTCCATATGATTTACCTTTTTCCTTTTTTTAAACTTTCTTGCTCAATTATTACTCACCATCCTTGACCAAGTAGGGCTGAAATATCTCCCGATACAATAGGACGATATCAACTCGGAAGGACTGATAAAGTATAACACAGACTGCTATTGCAACTAGCAGAACTAGAGATCCTACAATCAAGAGGATGTCAGGAAGAACCACTGCAAAAAAGAGGAATATATTGTTAGCCATAGCGATGTTAACCCATGGGCTGAAGCCTCAGCCTCTCTTATCCTTACTTCTGTTGCTGCTTTAAGGAGCAAAATGGAGACAACAAAGCTTTTTCCTTCCCCAGCTGATGTAACCGAGACAGAGACCCCTAGACTACAACCATGGCTAAGCAGTATACAATTAATATTTACTTCCATTGAATCCAGACCTACCTACGGTAAACAACACAGCTGAGGATGATGTTTAAGTATTTTGTAACATTGTAAAACTGTTAATAGCACCAGCAGCAGCAAGTTCAAGCATTTTGCAAGGCATCCAAACCTACGCATGACAACCGTAAGTGTCCACAGAAGGAGAAGTGGAATCTTCTGGCATAGTTACACAAACTTACAAAGAAACATGTGTAAATAATGAAATCTGCAAGATAAGAACAAAGTGTATAAAACAAGCAGGAAAACAGGACAAGTCCTGGTCACAAAAATCAAATAAACTATGCTGGAAGCAGATGATGTTCTCCCCTGCCTTTTCCTTTGAAGAGCGTCAAGGAGCATAAAATAGCAATGATGGGTTAGGAAAATTAGGAAAGAAAGAAGCCACCCACTTAAGTTCCACCTTCCCTTGTTGAAGAGCTCTTGAATCTGACCACCTCCACCTCAGAGATAAGGATTTATCAAGGTTTATCAGATTTGATATAAGGAGAAATTTTTTACTATGAGGGTTTTTACTATGAGGAACAGGTTGCCCAGAGAGGTGGTAGATACCCCATCCCTGGAAATGTTCAAGGTCAGGTTGGAGGGGGCTCTGATCAACCTGATCTAGTTGAAGATGTCCCTCCTCATTGTAGGGGGGTTGGACCAGATGACCTTTAAAGGCCCCTTCCAACCCAAACTGTGTTATGATTCTATAATTCTATGAAGATTGAAATTAAAAGATCAAAGGCTTTATACAGCAATTACACAGAGGGTTCATTATTTCCTTGAAGGGAAGATTAATGGTAATTGTCTCATAGTAAAAATCTCCTTCTAAGCATACGAAAGAAACCTGAATCTACTCCACTTGTTTTTAACCTGTAGACTCAGAGCACTTCCACATACATTTTTTTTCTGACAGCTATATCCATCAAGAACTTCCCATTCACAGTCTATCTTCTTCACCTAATTATTCCTACTCAGCTCAACATCCTATAGTTGTAACTGTGTTGATCATAGTAAAGAACTTATTCCTAATGTCTCATCTAAATCTGATCTTCTCCAGTTTAAGGCCATTACCCCTTCTATCATTGCCGACCTTTGAAAACAGACTCTCCCCAGCCTTCCTGTAGGTTCCCTTCAGGTACTGGAAGGCTGCTATAAGGTCTCCACAGAGCCTCCTCTTCTCCAGGCTGAACAACCCCAGCTCCCTCAGCCTGTCCTTGTAGCAGAGGCCCTGAGCATTTTTGTGGTCAGGAGGTGGTCCTCCTCTGAACCTGCTCCATTAGGTCTGTGTTTGAGGGCTCCAGACCTGCACACAGTACTCCAGGTGCGGTCTCATCAAAGAAGTGTAAAGTGGCAGAATCACTTCTTTGGACCTGCTGGCAATACTTCTTTTGATGAAGCCCAGGATGTGATTGACCTTCTGGGCTGCAAGTGCCCACTGCCTGCTCACGTCCAGCTT